>CP025654.1:3170377-3215399 GCA_003576665.1 Ipomoea trifida
AATTTACAGGGACCAAATTTCCAAAGTAAAACAATTCAGGGGCAAAAGTGCCGTTTTCCCTTTAAAGTTTATTCCTATCATTTAATTTTTTTGATTTGAACAAACTTAGTCCTTCAATTGTTTATAATATAGCACATTTAGTCCCTAGAATTATATAATTACAAAATTTAGCTAATAAATCATTTTTTTCATGAGATTATATTTGTCAATTACTCTACACATTAAAACTTCTTTCTCTCCCCATCTCCAACGCATAATTTCTCATTAACGCTAATAACATTTCATCCCTGCAGACGAAAAACTGCATAAACCCGGGTTCACCACGAAACATAAAAAAAATTGTAATAAAAAACCATATAAAACTAATTGTCTTTTGTTTTTTATTACAATTTTTTTATCAAGTTTCGTGGTGAACACGAGTTTATGCAGTTTTTCGTCTGCAGGGATGAAATGTTACTAGCGTTAATGAGAAATTATGCGTTGGACATGGAGAGAGAAAGAAGTTTTAATGTGTAGATCGAGTAATTGACAAATATAATCCCATGAATAAAATGATTTATTAGCTAACTTTTTAATTATATAATTCTAGGGACTAAATGTGCCACATTATAAACAATTGAAGGACTATGTTTGTTCAAATCAATTTACAGGGGCCAAATTTCCAAATGTAAAACAATTCAGGGGCCAAAAGTGCCGTTTTCCCAACTTTAAAATATGATTCTCTTTCCTTTTCCTCATACAGGACATATGCTCTTAATATTTCACCGAATATATTCTGACATTCAGATAACTTCTAAATTAGATTTATATTAAATTATTAATAATATAATGTGAACGTGGATGTTGGATTGAAATCCAAATATTCTGATTTTCTTCCAAATAAATTATATATTTTTTCTTTATGGACTACCCTACATATTGGCTGGCTTGTGGGGATGTCCAACAAGTGTCCAACTATAATTTATTTAGCATCTCATAATAAAATAGTACTCCCTCCGTCCCGAAATGGATATCTCATTTGCTTTTTGCACGCTTTTTAAGAAATTAAAGTAAATGTGATGTGCATTCCAATTATGCCTCAACTTTTTTACTTTTGGAAATATAAGCAATAAAGAAAGCAAAAGTCATAAGGGTAAATTGGGAAAAGTAGAATGATGGTGATGTTCAATTTTGGAAAGAGGACAACATTTTCGGACAAACTAAAAAGGAAAGTAAGACAAGTAAAATGAGACAGAATGAATAATATTATTTAGATTTAAGTTTAGTGTATTTTAAAGTATGTTATGAAATTATGAAGTAGATTAAAGATGGAATGGGCCTTGCCAACTGCCATAGAGTGATAGACATTTCCGTTACTATTCCTGTTATAGTTTCTTTGCTTGAATTGGTACTGATAACTGATTATTAATGAAACAAGTCTTCAGGCGACATTGATAGCAATGGGAATAGCAAGGAGATGAAGATTGGGGCTTTGGGTTTCAATCTCCCATGTATCATCTTCACCCATGTTAACCCAAGCTTCAATCCCATCCCCACATTTGGTGCTCATCAATATAATAACATTCTTGTACGGAAAAGTTGTTGTGCATGCCCAAACAGGCCTTCCCCAACCGAAATCTACCTCGTATATTGGAAACCTACACCAACTGCTAAAACTGCAAAACTCTGTTTCTCCTTTACAGAACATTTCTTGCGCTTTATGGAGATTTTCCAGATAAAGATTGCAGTTTTGCAAAGCTTTTGCGTGTTCGGGGTTGATTTTTCTAATGGAAGTTCTCAGTTGAGACACTAAGTCGTCTTGGGTTGTCTCCGGCGAGGTTACGGCTATCGCCGGCCGCCATAGGTTCCCGAAAGTCACGTCCGGGAGCGGCGGGTTCATCCTGGCGCGTAGGTTCACGGCGTGGACGGCGGCGGACGGGTTTTGGGGTTTTCTCCGGCCGGCTGCCCTCCACAGGAAGGCGGAGAGGGCCTCCACGCGCGTGGGGTCTGCCACACGCGCCGCCGCGGATTTCTTCAGCGCCGCCAGTTTTTCCTTGGTAAACACCACGCGCTGGGTGACGATCTTCTCCCGCGTCATGCCCACGGACGGCGAGAATCCGGACCCGGACAGGTCCGCCGTCGTGGGCGGGAAGAGAGACGGCGGCAACTCGAAATCCGGCGGCGAAATCCCGGCGACGTGTCCTTCACGCGCGGTCACGGCCCATGCATTCACGAAGTTCACCAGGGAGAGCCCATCGCCGATCTTGTGCGACATGCAAACCCCAACGGCGATTCCGCCGTCAAGAAAATAGTTTATTTGAACGGCCAGGATTAACTCACCATCATCGCCGTTATTATAAGGCTCTACGGGAAGAAACTTTTCCAATTCCTCCATTAATGGATTCTCAACCACATCTTTGAGGAAGCCATGAACGCGAGCTTCAACCCACAGTGCCCCATCATCACTACAATCAATGAAATCATTTCCTTTGAGCCGTCCAGCTAAGGGGTAAAACAGGGATAACACCTTTGATAAAGATTGCTTTAGCTTTTGTGATGAACGGCCATGATCATCTTCACCATGATTATGGAAGAAGAAGATGAGAGGGATGAAAACGGGCGGTGAGATTTGATCAAGAAAGGATAGTTTTAGGGTTTTGAGGTGAGGTGAAGTTGGTGATGATGGCTTTATCATCATCTCTTTGGAAACTAATTCCACTTTCAACATTATTATCCTCAAAACTATATAACTTTCTTTATATTAGTATGTATGGACTATGGAGACAATATTGCTTGGCTGATTGATAGTTTGGTTGGTGCACAAATATGTTCGTCTTTGATGTGTTTATATAGATCAGATGAAGAGGGATGGCGATGGTGATGTTTCAACCAAATTGAGGGAGTTTTTGCGAAGCACATTCTGCTGAGATGGCATGTAGTGATTATCCTATATGAATTTTTTTATAAATATTACATTTTTTACATAAGGATTATAATTTTCTATCATAAATAACTTTTCAACTTTTAACATTACATTTTAATTTAAAAGTATAATATTCATTTTTATTCATAAGTATCACATTTTCTCTCATAAGTAACAATTAAACAATTTATTCATTATTAATATTACATTTTTTCTTATGAATAATTGTTCAACTCTAAATATTACATTTTGATTTAAAAGTATTACTCTGTACATTTTTCCACAAAATTAATACATTTTTAAGTAATAAATCATTTATTCATGATTAGTATTACATTTCTATCATGATCTGACCCGTCTCACAGATTAAAAATCTGTGAGACCATCTCACACAAGTGTGACTCATATAGTTTTGTTCTTACATGTAAATTTAATTTTTCGTATAGTATCATCATTATATTATATACGAAATTCTAGCTCCTCCATTGCAACTCTTATAAAACATAATATATTTTTAATTGTAAACTCACGGTACAGTAAAATTTTTTGACTCGGTGGATAAATAAATGTTGATCAAATATTCAAATAATGTCTATCATTATGTCAAAAATTGTAACTAATGACAACTATAAAATTATACTTTCTTGTACTTGTGTAGCAACCTAATGATTTTGTCGAGATCGAGTCCACCATAAACTGGGTACGGGCTAGGGGTGCTAGGCCTAAAGTGTATGCGTACAAAATTCGAGATACTGCCCAATTAAAACGGCGGTCCAAATAATAAATAAATAATAGAAGTTGTAACCCTAAAGAACGAGCTAGGAAATACCAAGGACAATAGTGTAGCTAATGGAAATCTACCCTTGGTGGATGGGTTGAAACAATGGTCAAGCAACGCGATCAATCAATATATGGTTGGCTGGCCGGCGGCGATTTTGCCCTGGCAAACTCCTTCTCAATAAAATGAGTCCGAGTCCCATGCATGTCCTCATCACAATTAGTGTCACGCTTTAATAATGAGATGTTAATTAGACTCAATCCTTCAAATTAAAGCATTTGTACAATTGGAAATGTAATGGATATGTGTATAGCTACGGCCAATAATTGAAGCACAATTATAAGAACGCGTTGTCTCTTTGGTTGGTGGATTTGGTTACTCTTCACTAGCAGCAGTGTATTTTACTTTTTAGTCAGCCAGTCCCTAATTGACAAACATTTAACATATGATTCACGAAAAAAATGTATTAAATTTTTAAAATATTTAATATATAACACAAAAAAAAAATTATACAAGTCAGGCTTACGTGAGATGAATTTTAAATATATAATATTTTTAGTGAAAATATAATTTTACCAAGTAAATAAATATTACATTTTCACTAAAAATATTACTTATTATCTCTTTAAAATATTAGTAAAAATATAATCTTAATGACTTATTAAAAATATAATATTTTTATTTTTTTGAATACAAAATATAATATTTTTATTAAAATTTTATTTGAAAATATATGGTTAATTAACCCATTGTGTTTGGGTAAAGTGCAATATGAAAGACGCGTGCAATACAAAAAAAGAAACCTATCTTTGTACTCTTCTCAGTCTTCTGCACACCCCTCACGGCAAACCAACACAAAAGTTTTCCTTTTCCATGGGGAAAACAAATCCATATAATAATAATAATAATAATAATAATAATAATAATAATAATGATAACAACAACAACAACAATAATAATAAGGGAAAAGGTACAAATAAGTCATCGTACTATTTGGAAAACAACAATTAAGCCATCGAACTCGAACAACCTCCAAATAAGCCACTAAACTCAGAAATACTAAGCAATTAAGCCACTAAATTAGAAAAAATAACAATTAACATTTTTAATAGGTCATTTGCATATTCTGGCCACCGACGACAACACGCCATCTCGGACGGAAATGTCGCCTTTTCCGGCAAAGACGACCACAGGCAACCATTTATGTTTTTATATTATATATATGTACTAACACAATGTAGTTTTCCATTTAAAAAGTAAGTTAGAAAGTGTTGGTTAATAGACTTGCACTATGTTTTATTTTTTTTTAATAAAGAACTATTTTCCATTTGAATAATGGGAAAAATGAGGAAAAGTGGGAAAATAATCTTAAATTTCGTATTCTATATTACGCTTAATGTTTCTTTCTATTACATTTTTTATGCCCCGCAGACATGGTAATATACGCACTTATTGGCAAAAAAAAAAATGTTACCCTCCTACCTTATTATACAAGTCGTGTAATAAAAAATAAAAATAAAAACTATTTCAATCTTGCCAACACCCTCTCGAGCGGAGTTCTTTATCTTTCTTATGTTATCTGTGAATAATTACATGAGCGGATTTACCTAATGAGCATCCACACCGATTACTATCTTCCTTTGTATATAGATGGGCAACAAGAAAGCCCAACAAGTTGAAAAGATGTGTTAATTAAATGAGGCATATGGCCCAATCTTATGCATAGCCCATTACATTTACAACTCTCAAGGCCCATTACTGGAGAAATGAAGTAAACTAAAAGAAGGTTGGCCCACTCAGAAAGCCTATTTGTTACCCATCGGCAATTATTCTGTGGACCCGAGTCCACCTTGCAAGGTAGACTCGTACACCATTTACATATTAAATGTTCATAATTTACCTTTTAAAAATTTATAATTTGTATACTACGAAGACACAATGTTAACATATAATTGATTACTTTGTTTGTATTCACAAGTTCCTTTCAAATATTGCAGTCAATTCCAATACTAAAAATACACAATCCAATGCAAGGTGGACCCTGGTCCATGATATAACAAAAAATCAAGAATTATATATTCTACTCACTTGCCCACTGATTTCAGGAAAATTAATATCACCTATAAATATATACCAAGCCAACTACTTCATGTTACATGCTTACAGCAACTATTAGTATTATTTTAAAGTTTGTACATGATAAAGCAAACTTTTGAGGAAAATGTTGAGAATTTTAAAATTTTCATGTGAATTATATTCCTCCTAAGCCAAAGACCTTGTGGTCAAGCAACATGCTGCATCGGGTTTCTTAGTGCAATTGATCCTTCATGTGTAGTTTGCGAGCTATTACATAAGAGCATGATTTATCTAGTGTATACCCCTCAGCATCACCCAAAAAAAAAAACTTATTAAATATATTATTATAGTTTACGTTATATATAAATTATAAAATAACAAATTAAATTTTAAGATATCATATTCTTCAAATGTATCATCAAATTGATGACCAGGGGGGAGGTAATGTTATTGAGATGGACCTGGTGTGTTGGGTGTCACCAAAGGAGGGCTATTTGAAGTTGGACACAAATGAGGCACGAGGAATATCCACAGTTGATCAAGACTCTCATGGCAATTATGTGGTTGATTTTATATTAAAATTTGATTTTTTTACAATAATTTTTGAACTAAATTGTCAGATTGTTTTAAAGGGTTAAGTTGGTAAAAATGAGAGGTTTTTACAATGTGGAAGTGAAATTTAATATAGGGAAAATTATAATTTTAGTCATTCAATTGTTCCTTGTTAGCGATTTTAGTTCTTAACTTTTTACCATTGCAATATACACCTCTAATTCTTCAGAAAAGTTATAGTTTTAACTCCTGACTGGAACAATAAAATTATTAAACTCTTTTAAAATGTTATTTAGTTATGGATATTTTAGTACTTTTTAATGTTTCTTCTTTAATTATAATCTTGTTAATGTTTATTTGTATAATAAAAAATATGATTTAACAGGGTTATGTAGGAAAAATAATGACGATGTGCCACAATTGTAAAGAGAAAATTTAGCGAAGAATGTTGTAAAATTTCTATTTTGCAGATGAAATACCAAAACTGACAATTTTATAAAGAATAAAAATAAAATTTCAAAATATCCATGTACTAAATAAAATTTTAATAGATTTTAATAGTTTTGTTGCTCTAGGGATTAAAATAATGTAACTTTTTTGAATAGTTATTGGCGTATATTGTAATGGTAAAAAGTTATGGAATAAAATTGCTAGCAATAACCAATTGAGGGACTAAAATTATAATTTTCTCTTTAAATGCACATACAATTTGACCCGACGCAAATTAAAAATATACCTCATTAATATTTGTATCACAATATAGCTACTCAAAATATCATTTTTATGCTACTTTTTGATCAACTGGAGTACGTATTTGTATTATTACGAAGATAATAATGAAGGGAGTTTTATCAGTTTATGCCTGAATTGTCCCTCTCATGCCAACAAGTATATGTTTCTGTGTTTGTTCAACGTAGCAGGTATTCATGTTTGGTTCATGAATCATGCTAAATAATCTTCAAATAAAAGACGTGGCAGATAAGCTTCGCCATATTATTTGCTTTAAAGCTCTACTGGTCCGCCTTTCTGCAATTTAATTTATTTGTGTTCGGCGTGAGAAAGACAGACAGTACTACTACTGATACTGCCACTGTTCTTTAACGTATGATTCTTATCAATATCAATGGGATAGTCAAATATTTGATGTTATGATTATGAAATTTCACCAGATGCAATTTTGGTGTCATCCTATCAAGTCAGGAACAAAAAAAAAGGACGATTTTTTTTGTTTTGATATGTGGGTAGTACTTTGAAAAGAATGCAACTAATTAATGGTTTGAACTAAAATTGATTCACATTTTTTTTTGGTAGTTGAAGTGTCCAATTTGAGATTTTCTAGTTTAGCGGTGTTAATTACATGTTTGGGAGTGATATGGGGTGTTCTTTGGCCCTTATGTGTTATCTAATTGTATTTGGCATGGAATTAAAGACAATCGCACAATTGGTCATTGCACTTGGTTGAAAAGTCAATGACGTGAAGCTATCGTGCGTTAGATTATGACTTAATGTCTCTAATTCAGAATTCAGGCTAGACCGACGCATGCTCGCCGCTTGTTTGCCAACACGCAGTAGGGGCCATTCGGCTCCCAAGGGCACACGTCGTTGGCCAAGTCGCCGTGACAGGGTTGAATTACAATAATTTCGAGAGATTACGGGAGTAGTATTGATATTAGTAATCACAAACTTATAACATCATTTGAATCCGATAAGGAGATCAGATTTTTATACTCTTTAGACAAGAATTTTTACTGAACTCGATACCTTATTATATTAGAAAAGATTTGAAGTTAAAAAAAGTATTACACATCTTACAGACGTAAAACCTTACCCAAACACTTAATTAAAAATTTTAGTGTTTCTAACTCAATAAATTAACATGCAAGTGCCAAGTGCAGATGTCAACATCAAGTCTTGTAAATTGTTAAAGCTAAAAAAAGCAGCAGAGAGTAAGAAAATGGCTTGTTTTGAGAATAGCAAACATCCCATTTTCTTTAGCCATGTTAAGCATGATGGGCTTATACACCACAATCCCATTCTTTGTCCGTTTCCACTGCTACAAACATGTGTGTGCCCATACTATTTATATTGCTTCTTAATTACCTTCTCACCCTCAAAAGACAAAGTCCTTCCGCGCCCAGAACTCACACATCCTAATCAGATAAAATTGTGAAAAGGTAAATTATATATAGTAGCTCAACAGCTTCTTACTTAGGTGAAATGACCAGCGACTTATACATACAAAGAAGTTACCACATTAAGTAAAACTCTGACACTATAATTATCAAGATTTGATTAAGAATCATCGCCCTCAATCTATCACCTGAATTCTTAATTACCTTCTTCTTTGTCATCTACATTGATAACGATATGATGACTAATTACAATGGCCGCCCTAAGGGACCATATATATTAGATTTGGACAATGCGTAATCTTTCAATAATACCAAATACTCGTTCATAATATCTATTGAGTTCAAATTAAACATTCACATGTATTTTGTTCATCGCATTTAAGTTGATAGTGTCACATAAATTAGCCATCGTATGTATAACTAGACAAGTTAAATCAACGCCAAAGTATATGGATTGATAGCCTAACAAATAAATATAGGAAATCGGGAGCTCTTGTCATCATGTAGGCTTTGATGATGGAACACATCCAATGAATGAGATAGTGATGAATGTGAAGCCTATATTCAATTCCATTTTGACTCAAACAAACAATATATATAATCTATGTGCATTTAAAATAATTGTCCCAATATTATTATTATTATTATTAAAATTCATTCAAAATAGAGAAAGTATTTTTGAAATGGGTGGTTAAGAGGGTGGAATACAATTTTCGTACTTAACAAGTTTGATTCCTGTCAATATCTTTTTAGTCGAGCTTGTTGGTGATGATTTTGGTTCTTGTCAGCATCCCCTTAATTGAGTCCACCACACAAAATCTTCAGTGTAGTTTACCTCTCTGTTTGATTTGGATGTGCTATTACACACTAATCAAAGTGGACTATTACACACCAATCAAAACAGGCTATTACACACCAATCAAAGATCAACGGCCATATAAGTCATTTATAACTTAACCCTAACTTATTATATATGTAGGCATACAACTAAGTCAATAATCCAGTTAAGTTTTGAAACTATATTCATTCGATTTACTTTCTCATGACTTAGTAGGGGTTCATGGAGTTCATGATGAAGGTAGAGTCCCAGTATAAGAATGATAAATAGTAATATTCTTAATGTTTAGAGAATTAATTTTAGTCTGCCTATAATACATAGTCGTAATAAGTGGTTGATATATTATAAATAGATATAGAATGACATGATGTTCCATAAGGTATATGTAATCATTTTTTGAAGCGCCGCAAGCAATTGGAATGGAGGAATCTATCCGACCCCGATAGTTAAGAAGGTTGGATGTGACGGAACATGCATGCCCACATGCCTTGGCACATGGCAAGTTTAATTCTTGTCTTTATCATTACAAAAAAATGTGCTAACTAGCACCCTTCATTATAAAAACTTTGTTGAACTCGATTACTTACGGACAAATTACACGACTTGATTCTATCATTTCTATGATCTGTAATATATATATATATATATATATATATATATATATATATATATATATATATATATATATATGAGAATATGATCCTCAATAAAAAGTGATGATTGATCTTAGTCGTTCGTCAAGGATTTTAGTAAAAAACAACACTACATCAATTTTATAATTATTGAAAACTTTAGTATTTTAAAAAAATATAATATAATAGAGGATAAAGTAGAAAAATAATAAAAAATACTAAAAATAAAAATAATATGAACCATTCATTTCAACGAACAATTACACCAATATTTTTTAATTGTTGTTAGGAGGCCGGTTAATTTTATTGGCTCTTATTATGTTTGTAGATGTAAATATATTTGTAGAAATACTCGCACACAAAAATACAGAATGCACACTTTAATTTTAGTTGTGAAAATTACAAAATTGTCAATGTTGCATAAATCTGCACTTGATTTGAATTAATCGTGTCATTTCTCTCTCTGTATTTTTACACTAGTAATAATTCATACATGATCCATTTTCTCTCTCTCTCCACACATGTGAAATAAAATTCACATCGAATTCACAAGAAATTGTAGAACAATACTTAAACTTTCACTCTTGAGTTAACTTTTGTGGAGGTCAGGTAGTGAATTTAGTGCCTTCGATGATGAAATGAAAATTCTTTACCGTCTAAATTTTCAATACGACGTATAATGAAGTCGCATCATTGTTACGTTGTGTTATAAAGTTGTATCATTGGTCTTTGGTATATATATACACTCACCACATGCCTATTATGCTATATGCTTACACATTAATGCATTTTATTATGTTAATCCTATCATCATATGCTGTAAACCTATGAATAAGCAAAGTAGATCAATGATTACATTATTACATAATTGTGTTTATGATTGTCTAATCATTATAATGGGAATTTAATGCTATATATCACCAAAATGGTCCAGCTAATTAGATTAAATCTATTCATCTTGACATAATTGTGCATGATATGGTCGATGGTTACTTAGTCCTTTCTTGTTCTATATGTTAATGATGGATGATTTGATTTTTGTATCTTTTTTTATGATATTCTTGTTGCTTAATTTTTGACTAACAAGCTAATGTCTAGATATACTTGAAATGACTATACACGGTTTAAATGATTGGTTTTTTTTTTTTTTTTTTTAAAATATTATCGTGAATTTTAATTTTATGAGTGAAATAAGAGTGATGTTATATCTCAATTTTAAATTTATTTTTAATATTTGTCTCGGTCCTTATATGGTATTTATGGCTTTTTACATAATTCTATTATATCTATGAGACCAATATGTTTTTTTTTTTTAATTACATGGATTACTTTTTTTTCTTTTTTTTTTTAATTTGGGGTGTGATCAACTAATTTACAAGTAGCCAATGAATATAAAGAGTTTTATTATTATTATGTAAAAATTTAAACATTATGAGGTAAATTATTTAAGAGAAAAAAACAATATTTTTAATTAAAAGGTACCAATAATATCAATGTAAAAGATAATATTGGATTGAAGTCTTGAAAATAATAGCTGAAATAGGTGGAACATGACTTTCAAATTTAAAAAATCATGAATTTAATTTTAATACAATTTTATATTTATTTCGTACACATATAGAGAATAACTATTAGTTTCTCTCCTTTGGATACTAATATCGGAGTCACGGATCTCTATTTATTCCCCATTCAAAATCTAAGGGATGGGTTTCAATTTTGAATTGTTTATATGCTTCCTTTTGTGACTAAATTAAACTACTTTTCCCATCTCAGTAGTGTAGGGGTTTGTCTCTTTCGAATTTAGGATTTGTTATCTCTCAAAAAGTGGTGATGGGAGATCTCATTTCTCGAGGTAACCCCCTACCCCCTTCAAGGAAAAAAAAAAAAAAAAAAAAAAACTCGTGGCAATTCAGTTGGTCACGTGGGTGCAGTTTGGGAGCAACTTCTCAAAATGTGCGCAATAAGCAAATGTCTAACTTATGTGTTCAGGTTAATTACCATAATTTACATTCTCTTAGATCACCTAAACACTCTGTCAGGCTGGAGCGTGATGATACCTAGGGTTGGAGATTCAACATTTATAGAATGTTGAAAAAAAAAGGTAATCATCGGTCTCTCAAATGTTTTCAAACTGTCAATGTAGTCTCTAATTTTCAATTTCAACCAATTTGATACTCGAATTGTTTAAAATTTCATCCTTTCAAGAATCAAAATGGTAATTTCCACATTTTTATAATTTCATCAATTTAGTCCCCGAAGAGTTTAATTCATGAAATTTTAAACAATTTGATGATCAATTTAGTTGAAATTGAAAACTATTGATGTCGTTAATAGATAGAAAACAATTGATAAACTAAAATGTTGATTTTCCCTAAAAATAAAAACATATCATTCTTACTTCTTATCAATACTTTTTATTTTTTATTTTTACCAATCACACGAGATCTTCTTAGTATGTATCATTTATTTTTTTATGTAACTTATATTACATAAAAGTGAATTTACTCCATACACATTTTCAAATAATAGTTATGTATTTCTTATTCGCCTAATAAACAAATAAATAAAAATAGGTAGTAGGAAAAAAACAAAATGAAGTTAAGGATGAAGCTGAGATGAGTTCATGCAATTCCATGGACATAGAAAATGATAGGATGTCGTATGTGCATCTGAATTTGAAATTCCCCATGTGGTGGTGTGTAAGTCATCATGTTTTCTCATGGTTAGATGCATGAACTTATTACTTCTAGATCTAGTATCTCAATGCAAAATTTATGTTACGCTCTTCAACATATATATAATAATAATAATAATAATAATAATAATAATTGGAGGAAAAGAAAAACTGCTATGCAAAATTATCATTATAACATCTGTCTTTTAAGTTAGCTAGTTAAATTGACAACTATCAATTAAATCGTATGATAACATCTTTGTCATCATTTTAAATAGATAATTATAGGATCAAAACTCGATGACAAAACTCATAGAATGATCATGTCTAAATGTGTTTACTTTTAAAGTTAAGAGACCGCATTCAAGACTGGTCCCTGAGGACGGGCGAGATGATGAGCACTCATCCTGTGCCCAATGATGGGAGGGGCCCCCTTTTTTTTTTTTTTTTTTTTAATGATGATTTCATGACTTCAAAATTGTTTATTAATTTTAAATCCACTTAATAATTACAACCATGTGATATACTTATTTCATCAGTTAATAATAGACAGATATCAGCGAACGTTGAATTAATTTATAACTAAACATGCCCAAAGTTTGAATGTGCACTACTCTAAAGTATAAATTTTTATGTAGACCTGGGTCCAAAATATACAATTTACATACTGAATATTCACAATTTATGTGTTAAATGTCACAACTGAATGCTTACAATTCAAATTGTGAACATTTAGTATGTAAATGGACACGGATCCACCTTGCAAGGTAAAACCATGTCCATGATATAACTATTAATTCTAAGGCTAATCTAAAATGTTTTTTTTTAATAAAAAAAATTATATGTATATAAAAAATTCAAAATTATCATTTAATTATTTACAATTAACCGATATAATCCTTTATTTTACATATTAAGAGCCGCCATTATTTTGTGTGTGTGTGTATGTATGTATGTGTATATATATATATATATATATATATATATATATATATATATATATATATATATATATTCATAAATAAACAAATAGTGCCTATGAAATATCAAAATTAGAAAAACACATTACAATATTAAAGTTATCAACACCACCCCACCAAAAAAAAAAAAAAAAAACAAGAATAAAGAGAGTTGTTGGACGGTTGGCTTAGCTTTATCCACTGGATCTCTCAATGGGGTGTTTGTTTGCCATATTTTTTTAGATAAAGATTGAAATTAATATTTTATTTTTTACAATATTTCATAAATTATATAAGTGAGATAAATAATACTAAGAAGATTTTATATTATGAACTCTACTGTAAAGTGTTTGCCATAATTTTGAATGGATGGCAGTACAAATAATTATGGCACTTTATGATGTGTGCATTGTCTAACCAAACATTAAACTTAGCCATGGAATTCACAGACATTTCCTTTTCACTGTTTCCTTTTTTCTCTACTTTTGTATGTATCAATCAATAGTTTTCAATTCATTGATTTTGGTGGGAGAGGATTTAAACTTGAATCCCTCTGTAAAGTAAATTTGTATTTATGGCTTCCATCTTACTTTTTTTTTTTTTTTTTTTGAATGATACTACTCTATTACAATGTAGTATCTGTTCATAAACTACTTTCTCAACCTACTGAAACACAAAGAGACAGCAACCCACCACCTCTCGAACCCACCACCTCCCGTATACAGGGAAGGATTTGATGCCACCGGACTACAAGGCCCTTGGCTTCCATCTTACTTGTGCCCTGTGAATGCCAACTAACAACATATAATATCTTACATTTATTTATTCATACTACAAGAATCCTAAGACTCACAATTTACACCACACATGACTCCTTCAACATATCATCTTCAATTCATTAGGTTCGAGTACTTTGTACATCACTTTTTTAGTTCAATGCAAAGATAGATAACAATTGACTATACATACACCTAATTACATGCTCAACATATGTAATTGTTTAAGTACAAATCAACCCCTAACTTCATGTTAGGGGATCTTGTGTTCTCAATTAACTAATCGATCAACAAATAGAAATATTGTCTGATCTGCACGGACAGTTCAGTTGGTTCTCACGTTATGGACTTATGGGTAAGGACACAAGAATGAGGTTGATAGGGGAGTTTCACATAATATAGTGGGCACCAAACGCTTGTCCTTCCACCTAATGGGCTGAGTCAACGTAACTTATCCCTCTACTATCCTGTCAAGTCAGAGTGTGAGAGACCTGGAGACCAATGAATTTTGTATTTTTTGGGCAATCAAACAAATAGAGTCATAGAGTCCTCCACTACCCCCGCCCCTTGAGCCTTATAAAGTAAATTGTGATATGTGTCTTGGTAAGTCATATACTTAAAACGTGCGTATCTATCAAAGATCCAGTAAAATTCAAATTAAACCTCCATCTTGTGACGGTCAACGATGTTGAGAGTCTAGTACTAAACCTCAAGGGACACAATTATTTTATACATGTAGGGGGGCAAAATGTTTTAAATAATTTCGAAAATATCCTATGTTGAATTATTTGAATTGTTGACTAGATCGGATTGGACTGTAGATGGAGTGTTGGCTATATAAATAGAGGTGAGGGTACATGACCTTTTGCTCCCATGCACACTTACCTTCAATAATCATCTATCTCTCTCTCTCTCTCTCTGAAATTAAATTACAGAAGCAAATTAAAAAGATGGTGTCTAGGGTGGAAGAAGCAAACAAGACAAGGCAACAACAAGAAGGAGTGAACAACAAGGTACAAGGGATGTTGTGCAACAAAGGGAGAGGCCACAAGTTCAAGAGGAGCTTCTCTG
This sequence comes from Ipomoea trifida, assembly GCA_003576665.1. Lineage (NCBI taxonomy): Eukaryota > Viridiplantae > Streptophyta > Magnoliopsida > Solanales > Convolvulaceae > Ipomoea > Ipomoea trifida. Next base: position 3,185,768 of record CP025654.1, read on the forward strand.
ATCTCCAAGAAGATGGTGCTTCTTCTGCTATCCTTTTGCTTGCCTGCATTGCTTGTGCCCCCACCTCCCCCCACCAACCCACCATTTCCGCCGCCCCCTAGTCTGTACCCCTTATATATACGCTTGTCATTAGAAATTTCTCGAGATACTCTCTCGCCGAAAGAAATCTCACTTGATCTGTTAATCTAATTAAGTTTCTAATATGATGATTACTCAATTAAAATATATCAGGTCAGGTGAAATTTGTCTCGGAATTATATGTGTAGTCTTTCTTCCCAAGTATATGTTTAGTTTTGTCTTGGTAGGTTGTTGTGTAGATTTTGTTTTGAGTGTTGTTTTTTAATTTTGTGGACTTAATTACAGGCTGAAATGTATGGAAATTAAAATGTTTGTCCTTTTCTATAGATCAGAGTACATGAGCCATGTGGTATGTTGGAATATATGTAAAGTAGCATTCAACTAAGTTAGTCATACTTATTAATTTGGCAACTATTTTATCCACATTAGTGAATTATTCATAATTTTTGAGATAAAAATTGTCAACATGAAAAATAAGGAGGAAGTTGGGTTGTGAAAGATTTTTCAGACTTTATGAGATCCACTGCTGAGCTGTGTTATCGCGTCGCCTACGCATGGTTGTCACAATTGCACCCAGGGAGCGCGTTATTGGCATTTTTTTTCTCTTCTCTTTCATAATTACAAAAACTCCTAAAAAATCACAAAAAAAAAATAATTAAAAAAATTCACTATTGAGGATGCCCTAAGGTTACAAGTTTGATCTCGAGGAATATCTTATTAATTTTCTTAATTAATTTAAGCTAGTCCATTATGAACAATACTGTTTTATCTCTTTGTAGCCTTTTATTGACTAGAGTCATGCATGATATGAGGCTTACCTAGTATATATAGGCCCTTTAATATACTGAAGGTTTATTTTTTGTATATAAAGATTTATTTTTTATATATTACCTAAAAAGGAATCTATAATATATTAAAAATATTATATATACTAAACATAAACATTTATCAATTATCAATAGACAACCGTATAATTTGCCAATCTTGGTCCGTCGTTATATGGTGGACTATGGTCCACAAAACTTTGCAGATCATGGTCCAAAAACGTCACAATTTCTTTAAGTAAAGAAACGACTACCTCACAATCGTTTTAGATTATGGCTCACAATGCTTTGTGGATCAGTGGACAGGGCCGAGTATTCACATGCAATCCTGTCTGTTTTCCATATTGGGCTCCTTGCCAACGTCATGGCCCAACCCAATAATTGTCGCATTGCTTCAAATTCTACATGAATGCACCCTTCTTCATATATTTTTTTTGTCATAATAATCTTAGAAAACTGATAAAGTTACTTCTACTAATAACAGCTTAATCTAACATGATGAAAAGATAAATATAACAATTTTGATGAATCATAATATCAAACTTGGTATGAGAATTGATATTTAAAAAAAAAAAAAAAAGAAGAAGGAGTTAGGTCATATTTATTAAAGCAAGCAAATTTTGTGAATAATTGACATAAGACATGACACTCATGATCTAATAAACTAAGAAAGGAAAGCCAGCCCGATGGTTGTATGAACAATGTGAGCTTGAGAGGCGATCGTCCGAATCCTACTCGTTAGCGAATGATTTGAATAGAATTTGTAATTATATTTGTATAGTCGAGTTACAGTTCAATTATAATGTAGTTAGCAAGAGTTTAGTTATAGTTGTATTACAGTTCAATTATAATGTAATTAGCAAGAGTTTAGTTATAATACGACTAGATATGAAATATATAGGAACTTATTTTTATGATTGTATATATAAAATTTTTGTCATTTTTTTGTGACGAAAGAAACTCGTAATCACTATTTAAATGTATACCCAGGATAAACTCTGTTCTCATATAATAACTCATAAATCATAGTGAAAAACCTTGGACAAAGAGTTCAAACAACGTTGAATGGCAATTACGAAATTCCTAAACTTAGTTTAGATTAAGTTGTCAGAGCACTAATTACCTTCAATTTCAAAATTTCCCGACATTTCAACCCCTCCGCCAAACTATCGTCTTCCCAAATCAAACTTTCAAACGCTCTTGCACGGCACTTTACCTACGAACTCTGCTTCGAACTTCAATGCCATTAATGTGTTGAAGCGATCACGCGGATGGCGACATCGGCTTTCAAATCGACGAGCAGGAGAGCGCCGTTCGGTGGCTCCGACGAGGTCTCCGCCGCCGCCTCTTCCTCCTCCTCCTCCTCCTCCGCGAATCGAGCTCACCGCCGATCGAGGAGTCTCAGCCGGTTCTCGCGGAGCCTTCCGTTCGGCGAGGACCCCAGCTACGGCGTTGAAGCTACTCCGAGGAGGAAATTCGTGAATACTGTCAGAGGATCGGAGTTTCCGGAGATCAGCCTCGATGATCTCGCGATTGAGCTGTTCTCCCAGCGGGATGAAGATCCAGGTAGCAGTGACCACGACCGTAGCCGCTCCGGTAGGCGCGGCTCCGAAATTGGTCGCTGGGCGAGTGAAACGGCGTCGTCGCAGAGGCGTGGGAGGTCAGTGTCTCGGCAGAGCTCCAAGACTAGCGGGGATAGAAAGAGTGTCGTTTCTGATCGCTCTAGGGTTAATACTGGACTTCCCGAGAGTAATTCGAGGAGGAGGAGATCGGTTTCAGTTGTTAGATATCAGATTAGCGACTCTGAGGTGAAATTACTTTCTTTCTTCTTCCTAGAATTTGAATTTTGTTCCATGATTGAACTAGCGATATAACTGAAGCTAAACTATAAAACTTTTGGAATTAGTAATGCAAGTATGCCACTAAGCTCCTGGAGTGTAACCTAATAGGCAAATGAAACTAAATAGAGAAACTTTGAGTTGAATTAAAAACTGCGAGTTTGCATTGAATAGATTACTAGATAGATACTCCATATTACTTAAGTTTAAAAGTGTATATGAATTAGAGAGAAAGGTTGTGTCTTTATCCTGGCCGAATTGTGTAGTGAACAACTCTGTAGTCATATTTGAATTCAATTTGGGCACTCGACCTCATTTGATATTTGTATCCGGAGAGCATTATTTGGTAATACAGTATACATAATTACATAATATTGATATTGTTTTTCATATCTCTGTAAGATTATGTTAAATACTGTTGCAGACAGGAAGCTTTGCCCAGTTATTGTGTTTAATCAGTTTGCATCAATAGAATGTTGAAATCTATGCTAATTTCCTTAAAACTGTTTCTTGTTGTTCAAGTGTGTGGTATTTGTGCTAGAATTCACCAATGCTCCCTGAATATTAGAAAATAAAATTATAAAATCTACAAAGTTTTGAACTTTTGATCCCTGTTCCTTAAACTACCGCTTGCACAGAAAGAAGTCATTTTGTTAAAATGTGGTTCAGGATTATATAGGTGACTTCTATAGATGGGAACTAGAATATGGAACTATGGGAGTTCATTACAGAAAGTGAGGAATGGAAACCAAACTAAAGTTGTTTTGCTATCTATGAAATATTTGGAATTCTTAAATAATTTTGAAATATAAATTCAACCATAAGTTACGGCACATACCTTCCACCTTAGTCAAAGGAGAGAGTGAGAGACACCTTTTGAGTTTTTGACAATATATTTATTGATTACATGACAGAATGATGCAGATCATTCTCGAAAACAAGCAAACCTGATTACTATGAAGAGTCTTGGCAATGGAAAAAATGATATTCCTTCACATAAGGCAACAGCTGCTAACGGTTCAGGACTAAGGAGACCATTAAACCAAAAAGACCTGTTACGTCTACAAGATGGTTACTCTGTAAGAAAACTGCTTATAAGTTATAATGCAGTATTATGTAACTTCAATTAGTTGACCGATTGAATCCCTTCTAACCAAAAATCCCCATGATAATGTCATTTCTTGGATTTCAATTACCTGCTTTCAAACACTTATCACCTAGCTTTCTTTCCTTTCAGAGTCACTCTTCTGTTCTAACTGATGATGAAATAAAGGATCATCCTTGTAAAAATGGGAACGAGAAAACAATTAAGGCCGTATATTCCCAGAAAAAGGTTAGGACATTTTGTTTTTCTGAAAGAAACTATTGCTTTAGCGGACAGTGGTGTGGTGCGGTGCTTCACTGCTTCTGTGACTCATCTCTTTCTTTGACAGGCTGAGCACCCTACTGAAGATGATATAAATAGTGGGTTGTATGAAGCAATGAAGAAAGAACTTAGATATGCTGTTGAAGAAATCAAAACTGAAATTGAACAAGTCTGGTTCAATATATCAGTCAACTAAAAAATATTTTCTGATAACAGTATAATTGCAAGTCATAGGTGTATCCTTTATGTATGATAACTTTTTTCATCTTATACAGGGCATTATAAGGAAGAATGGTAATCACTATCCACTGGATTCGTCAGTTAGAAGTAGCTATGCTACAAAGTTGGAAGAGGTTTGTTTCTCCATGTTTCCCCTCCTTATGTGTATGTATCTTCCTTCTGGTGGTTGCAATTAGTGCTGTATGTTTTAAATTTAATATTATTTGGTGGGATTAGGGGTGGAGGAGGTAATGGTTCTTCATTGTCCAGAAATAAGTAGTGGTAGCTACATTCTCCAAAATTAGATATACAGTAAAAGTAGCTGTTTGATATTCTATGAGGATGAATAAAATAAACTTGACTGCATTTGGCATCAAGCAATCAGTAACTGAAGATTGATCTTATTTATGTGAAATTTACAGTCTGAAAAGCGCAAGCAAGATCTTCTTGCTGAAATACTGTTGGAAGATCAAAAGGGTAGGGAGCTTTCTCGGATTGTCAAAGAATTACTTCCTGATACGAACAAGTCCACTGCTGGGATCAAACAATCGCGAACCAGAAAGGTGTGTTTTCGCCTTTAGATTTTAAATTAAATGGCTGTAGATAAACTTGATTGATTCTTGACATCTTGTAATATAGGGTAAACAGTAATCACTTATTTGCTCTAACGCTATGCTTTCAACACTTCTATAGAAGAGCAATGACCGAAGCAGGATGTCAAAACAACTAACTGTGGAAGCTGAGAAATATTTAGAGGATTTCATTTCAAATGTCGAAGATACGGATATATCTTCTTTTGATGGAGAAAGAAGTGATGGCAGTTCCACTTTAGGAGGTATAATAAGGGCAAGGGATGGTGTGGTTTGTGCAGAAACTGAGAGCTACCATATTCCAGTAGGATCTGATTTTCGTCCTGTTGAAATGGATGGTGTTAAATTGCCCTGGTTAAAGTGGGAGACGAGCAACGATGGGTCAAGCAAGACTGAAATAAAGACTCCTCCTAGTCAAAAATCAGTAATCTGGGATGCAAAACAGGTAAATTACAATTACAGTGCTTCTAGCTCCCTCATGTCTCATATGCATATTACACTCCACATCCTTGAACATTGTTTATAACCTCAACTAATTAGCAGTTAGCTAAAATGGTTCCACACATCCTTCCCTAGAGAAGATGATATGGCCATGCTCCGATCAGCATAAGTTGGGAACAGACAAGTTATTATTATAGTGAAATGACCACTTTTCTAGGCACTTCATGAGTAGTCACAAGTTGTGGGTAATGAAAACCGGAAGAGAAAACCAATACATTCCTCCTTCCCTACGTCATTTGGATATGTATCGGATAAATAACTAAAACCCTACCACTCCTAAAGTGACTGTAACTACTCACAAGTGCCTCGAAAAGTGTTCATTCCACACTTTTTTGACCGCGCTTGCTCTGGGAGGCACCGGAGCTGGCCCAGGGGGAATCGTCACTTCTGGGAACTGAACCCGGATTCTTCCGAAATTCTTCCCTATAAAGAGAGCTCATTTGCCACCTTGAGCTACCCCATTGGGTTTCCTCACTTGCCACTTGAGCTACCCCATTGGGTTTGCTCATTCCACACTGGTTAGTAATAATAATAGCAATATCTCCATCTTGTTCGTGCCAAACTTATGCTAATCAGAGCATGGCCTAGGTTACCCATAGCTGCATGGAGTAGAAGAAAATAACTACTAATATCGAACTTCCTTTTCTCAGGAGACGGTCTTGGAATACGACCAAAGTTGTTATTCCAACAGCAGTCAGGGGAGCTACAGCCCGGGAATTATGAAGTATCATGAAATGATCAAGCTTAATAAAAGCGGAGGAGGCGAGGAAGACAGCAACTGTGATTATGAAGCTTGTCCGAGGTTCGATATGCATGAGTATCTCAGGCTTCAGCAGAGCGAAGACCTATTGTTTGAAAGGTATAGAGAAAGAGAGCGAATAAGTTCTGGCGGACTTCTCACTTGTTGTACACATGGTTTTAGTAATTTAATTTTCTGATTATTGTTGTGTAATATTCATGTACTCCGTTTACAATTTGTTGTTAAGTATTTGAAGTTAACTGGATTTAGTTGCTCCAAGTCTTGTTCTGCTGTTTCTGATGCCGTTGAAATGATTCTGATCCTGGTTTTCCCTGTCAGAACATAATTCAAACTCTTAAGATCCAGAATTTCATAATAATACAAAATACAAAAATTCACAACATAAGACACATATACATGTACTAGGGTTTACAGTGCACTGTGAACTCTGGTCCATGGTATAAGAATTGAGCAAAAAAATCCCTCCCTCAATTTCTTGTTCGGAAAAAACTTCTTCAAAAATTATAGTTATGGCTGCTCTTAGTTCCACATTTCTAAGTGTGGGTGCCGATATGAAACAAAGTGTCAATGTACAAACTTATCCACCATAAGAAAGATTCAAATTGTATATGAAGGCTTAGAAATTTAATTTAACAATTATTAAACTGTGAATTATGGTCTACATTATATAAAGTAGATTACTGATATACATGTTCATTTTTAATATACTAAAAATTTATTTTTAATATAATACATAAAAATGAATCTTCAATATACTAAAAATAAATATTTATCAGTAGTTTACCTTGTAATATGAACAATGATCCACAATATAATTTGCCTTAAGGGGGTGTATTCAATCATGACTTTCAGAGAATTTTAATGACTTTTATAAACTTTAAAAGTTTGGAGGTATTCAATTCAAACATTTAGAGAGTATTTAAAAGTCATGCGGTATTCGATCAAGATTTTTAAAGAGTTTTAAAAAGTCATGTGGTATTCAATTAAAACTTTTAAAGAGTTTTTAAAAGTCATGTGGTATTCAAAAAGTTATGAATTTGTAAGGACTTTTTAATTTTAGAACTTCTCGTAGACTTTTATATACTTTTCCTTCTCAAATATAAATAGTTGAAATCCAACCCCAACCCCAAGATTTCAAAATTTCTTTCTACAACTTTGAAGGTCCTCCCCCTTTCCTTCTCTCTCTCTCTCTCTCTCTCTCTCTCTCTCTCTATTTAAACTCTATTTTTTTCTCCTTATTTAAAATTTTAAACTTTATAAACCTTATACTATACCTAAATTCAATACATTATTTTTTCATTCATTATCCTATATTTTCTACATACCTAAACTCTACCAATTTTTTTTCTCTCTCCTAAACTTTACAATCTTCCTCTAAAAACTCAAAATAATATTATTTTTATTTCATTGTTGCTTGTATATTTTGATTTTTTTCTATGAACTTTTTATCCCTAACTTCTAAACTTTTTCTCCTAAATACATGAACAGAGTAAATTTTTTTTATCTATCACCGTCAATTTTTACTATATGTATCATAATATTCAGATGTTTATTCGTAGTATATATATATATATATATTTAACAACATGCTATTATAAATAGTGAACTATTGTTCACAATAGCAATTTGATGCTACAAAGAGAAGCATCTTGTTGTTGTTAGCAGTCCCATATTGTTATTGCAAATAATAGCTCTTTGCTTGATACCTAGCAGTATATCAAATATAATTTATATATATATTATTTTTTTTATGCAACTAGTAATTATATTTTTTTTAAATATTAATTTCTCAAGAAAAAGTAATTATATTTTTAAATATTTTATTTGAACAATTCTATAACTATAAATTTTAGTTTTTAATATTGTTATGAATTGTTTATGAAAGTTTGTAAGGATGTATTCAATTTAGAATTTTAATGATTTTTGTACACTTTTTAAAATAAAAAAGTTGATAAAAGTTTATGCAAGTTTTTTATACAGACTTTTATAGAGTTTTACAAAGTTTTAAAAAGTTTTGAACGACTCTATGAAAATTAATAAAAGTTTATTAAAATCTATCATTTTAAAAGTTTTTAAAAATCTACAAAAGTAATGATTGAATACACCCCCCTTAGATTGGGATATGTATTCTGGGAGACATCCTTGAGAAGGTGTACGTGTTAACTTAATGTTTATATGCATGCCTATCATTAGTGTCTGAGTTTTGATTATTGAGTTAAAACTTTTAATTGAGATGAAATATATCTTTTAATTATGACAGACTCCAATTACTTTCATTGTTAGGTAAAGCATTACTGATATTCTTGATTTCTTGTATTCTCTAATCAGATAGTGTCATGTCAGAAAAAAGATGTGCAATTCTATTAAAACAGATAATGCTAGTTAGTTGGTGGATTAGTGGATAAATATAATGGATTAATAAGTGGATATAAGTTCCGAATTCTTTAATATACATTAATTTAAGTGAGTTTAGTTCGGACAGTTCTTCTATCCCAATAGGGATAATATTTTTATTAGCGTGAAATATGCATGTATAGGTTTGTTGACTCCTTCTCTATTACAAAGTGTGCAAATTGAAGTGTTCTGTAGATAGGCTTCCTATTTATCGACCCAGATCCCTACTTGTAGAAACTAACTCTCTCTCATCTTCTCCTCAATATCCTATAAATACACCATAGATTCGATCAGATCGCTGCACTGCATGCATTAGGGGTTTATTTAGTTCTATTCTACTCTTCTGCAGAAACCCAAATTAAAGTAATTAAATCATAAACTAAAGATTTGATGGAAGGAGATAGCAGAGAAACGTCCAAGAAGAAGGATGTGAAAGCTGATCTCAACAATTGGCTTCCGGTCACTTCTTCCCGGAACGGAAAGTGGTGGTATTCCGCTTTCCATAACGTCACCGCCATGGTCGGCGCCGGCGTTCTTGGCCTCCCTTACGCCATGTCTGAGTTAGGATGGTATGGATACCCTAATATGTTACAGTGTCACTTAACTGTTGGCTTAGTAAACACAATTTTACAAGTTTAATTATCCACTCAGCTAGCTTTCTTGATTTGAGAAGAAATTTAATTGTGCACGCTTTTTCAATCATGATCGCAGTTTTCTTAAATAGTTGTCATAGGTTATCCGTGAGTTTCACTCGAATTTTCAGAATAATAATAAAATTTTTTTTACCATGCACACCTTTTTGAATCACTGTCACAGATTTTTCTTGAATAGTGGTCATGAGTTACCTGCAGGTTTCCCTTGAATTTTTAGAATACTATTTCTTAATAAAGTGTTTTTTTTTTTTAAATCATACATGGTTAACGGGGTGCAAGATTTGAGTCACGATTACAAATTTTTTCTTGAATAGTGGTCACGGATTGGCTGCTGTTTTCTCTCAAATTTTCACAATAATAATAAAAACTTTTTTTTATCATGCATGGTTAATGAGGGTGCAGGGGTCTAAGGAAATTTAATTGTGCACATTTTTTGAGTCATTGTCACAGATTTTCTTTGAATAGTGGTAACAGGTTACCTGTTCGGATTTCATAATAATAAAAGTTTTTTTTTTTTTATGATGCATGGTTAATGGGTGTACGTGCAGGGGTCCGGGGGTGGCGGCGCTGGCGATATCGTGGGTGATGACGCTGTACACGCTGTGGCAGATGGTGGAGATGCACGAGCCGGAGCCCGGGAAGAGGCTGGACCGGTACCACGAGCTAGGGCAGTACGCGTTCGGGGAGAAGGTGGGGCTGTACGTGGTGGTGCCGCAGCAGCTGATGGTGCAGATCGGAGTGAACATCGTGTACATGGTCACCGGCGGCACCTCGCTCAAGAAGTTCCACGACACCATTTGCCCTTCCTGCACGCCCATCAGAAGAACCTATTTCATCATGATCTTTGGTTCGGCTCACTTGGTCCTCTCTCATCTCCCCAGTTTCAACTCCGTCACTGTCATCTCTGTCGCCGCCGCCGTCATGTCCTTCAGGTACGTACACCCCTACATATATATATATATATATATATTCTCTCCCCCTCTTAATCCAATTATATTTAAAATTTAATAGTATTGCAAAAATCACGCCTAGGTGTTGTATCACCATAATCGGTAATTTAGGTGGCTTCGGTAATTTAGATGGCCGGCTAGACAGCCGACTAGGGCTCCTAGACACCGCACCACTGGATTGTGTAGTCGGTCGATTATTTTGTTTTTCTTTTTATCGCCATAATTGGTGGTGATTTACGCGGACTAGGCGGACTAGCAAGCCGACTAGGGCTCCTAGACACCGCACCACTGGATTGTGTAGTCGGTCGATTATCTTGTTTTTCTTTTTATCACCATAATTGGTGGTGATTTACGCGGACTAGGCGGACTAGCAAGCCGACTAGGGCTCCTAGGCACCGCACCACTGGACTGTGTAGTCGGTCGATTATCTTGTTTTTCTTTTTATCGCCATAATTGGTGATTTAGGCGGACTAGGAGGCCGACTAGGGCTCCTAGGCACCGCACCACTGGACTATGTAGTCGGTAGATTATCTTATTTTTCTTTTTATCGCCATAATTGGTGATTTAGGCGGACTAGCATGCCCTTAGATAGCCGATTAGGGCTCCTAGGCACTAGACTGTGTTTCTTTCTTTTTTATCACCATAATCGATGATTGGCGGATTAACAGACTGCCTAGTCTATACTAGGCTAGACAACCTACTATGGCTCTTAGGTACCAACTGGACTGTGAGTCAGTTGATTATCTGATTATTTTGTTCTTCTTTTTATCATCATAATCGGTGATTGGCGGACTAGATCTCCTAAGTACCGACTGGACTGTGTAGTTGACCTCACCCATATTAGAATACCCTTACCAATTTAACTATCCGTGCTGGTTAGAGATAAATATATACTAATTGTATTGTATGTAAAAGCTACTCCACCATAGCATGGGTGGCTTCAGCGAACAAGGGAGTGATAGCCGACGTGCAATACACTCCCCGGGCTTCAACCGACGTAGGAAGAGTGTTCCAATTCTTCTGCGCCTTGGGAGACGTGGCGTTCGCCTACGCCGGCCACAACGTGGTGTTGGAGATTCAGGCCACCATCCCCTCCACGCCGGAGAAGCCGTCCAACAAACCCATGATGAAGGGAGTGTGGGTGGCCTACGCCGTCGTTTTTCTGTGCTACTTTCCGGTGGCCATCATCGGATACTGGGTGTTTGGAAACTCGGTTGAGGATAACATCCTTGTTTCCCTCCAAAAACCCGCTTGGCTCATCGCTGCTGCTAACATGTTTGTTGTCATCCACGTCATTGGAAGCTACCAAGTAAGCTTATTAGCTTCTCATACACCTGCAACTTGTTACATACCCTAATTTATATTTGTTTTTATTCCTGGCCCCACTGTTGCAAAAATTAGGCCACCGCCTAGGCGCTAGGCGCCCTCCTATACCTAGATTACCGGCCTAACTTGGTCGGCTGCCTAGTGCCTAACTTGGCTGACTGGGTCGAGTTAACGGCTCGACTGAATTTGACCGAGTTAATTTGCCTAACTCGGTAAAGTTAGCCGAGTTAACTCGAGCGAGTCGGCCTTAATTTTTTTTATTATATTTATATATATTTAAATTTATTTATTTATATAAATAAGAGAAGTGCGATATATATAATATATATAATATAATATATGACATAAATCTACCCACATGCACTATTTTTGTTTTGTTTTTTATAAGTAGTTGTCAACGCCTAGCGCTTACTGCAACCATGCGTGTTACTTTAATATCAGTAATACCTTGACGATTGTGTTACCCATATTACCTTAATACTTTGATTTTTATTATGTAGGTTTTCGCAATGCCCCTTTTTGACACCGTAGAAGGGTGGCTTGTAAAATCTAGGAATTTCAAGCCGACATTACTACTCCGAATTTGTAGTAGGACTATTTATGTTGGTGAGTTTTTAATTTCTACATTTTCTTTTTTTTTTTTGGAATAACATCGCCAATAATAATCCATGAAAAGGTGATGAGTTATTTATATAATTAACCTTTTTTTTTTTTTTTTATCATTTTTGTTTTTTTAGAACTTTTTATGTATTTATTTTTGAATGCATGTATGCAGCATTAACCTGTTTCCTGGGTTGCACATTCCCTTTCTTTGGTGGTTTACTTGGTTTCTTTGGAGGCTTTGCCTTTGCACCTACAACCTATTTCGTAAGCCATCTTATTTGTGTCTCCGTGTTATATATTTAATTTATTTTAATTTGCTTACTTAATTATTCTCTAAATTTCTTGGGAACGAAAGAAAAAAAAATAATTAAATTTGGTATTACTAATAATGTTGCAGCTTCCTTGCATCATCTGGCTCAAGGTTAAGAAGCCCAAGGTCTTAAGCTTGACTTGGTTCATAAATGTGGTATGTTTTTGCCCTAGCTTTTTTTTTTTTTTTGAGTGATAAAAGAAATCTGCACCGTGAGCATTAAGAAAACTTTACCTTGTGACCCTAGTCGATAACATGAGGTAAAACAATATATGTTGTCCATTGCTAACCAGTTCAAATCAAAAAGGCATATTTCACTCCCACTAGAGTGAACTTGTAGTCTTATGGTTACTAACTTACTATTGATTGCGGCCTTAGAATTTCCTTTAACACTTTAACACTTGTATGTGTGTGTATGTATGTATGTAATGTATAAGTATAATTTTTTTTAATTTTTTTTTTTTTTGGGTTTTGCAGATATGCATTGTAACTGGGGTTGCTTTGATGGTGTTAGCTCCGATAGGTGCACTGAGGCAGATAATATTGCAAGCCAAAGATTACAAGTTCTATTCATGATTATGTGCAGTGCTAATATAATGTGGACAATTTTTTTTTTTTATTTTTTTTATGTCTGTCATTTGTTAATGGATTAGTACTTACATATCTATAACCTAACCATGTTTAGTTGGTAAGGTTATATAGTTAGGGACCTAATTTCGTTGAGGTATAGTATTTTAATTAATTCCTCATCAGAAGAGATTACTTAATCCAATAGTTCTATGTATTTAACGTTTTTAATCTTTTTTTTTTTTTAATTTAATTAGATCGGCTTGATTTTAATATGTGCAAATAACATGTTCAAAATGGATCTATCTTATATTTCAAGTATTAATTTTTTTAAATTAATAACCGAAATTAAGTCATGCAAACTAGATTATTGAACGTACTATACTAATTTTGATGGAATAAGTGTCAAATAAGCAATTGAACTACACAAGAAAATGCAATTGAGTTACTTAAAAAATTACAATTAGCTCTTTAAATCAATCAATTTTATGCAATCCTACCAATTTGGCGGTTGATTCACTTAATACACAAACTATCCCAAATAGCGTTTCAAAATAAGCTCCTAAGGCCAGCATGTGGACATCTCAATGTGAAGTTTAGGAGCAAAAAAAAAAAAAAAAAGAAGCTCCTAATTTTTTAAAAACTTTTTTATCTCTATTAATTTACAAATTTATAAGTATGATGACACCATATATCTTCATTAATTAAACTTTTATATATTTTTACATTTATCAACTAATTCAACAATTAATTGTACCAAACACTTTAATTTCAATTTGTTAGCTTATTATCTACTATTTTTTCACCTAGGTGTGTCAAACAAAACCTATATGGTATGATTTGTATAAGAAATTAAATGTAAACATCAAATACATGGAACACCATTTGAAAATTAAAACTTCCTAGCCGCGTCAAAACATTCTTATGGCTGGCCCGACATGAAAATTTTTTGACAAATAGCATGAGGTCAAGAAGAGGTTTGACAAGGATGACAAATGCTGGCACTGTAGGGATAAGGTTGAAGACATCGATCATGCTCTGCAAAAATGTCCCGCTACAAAGGTAATTTTGGTGCAGAATCCTACCTCTATTCCACTCGAAGTCTAAAGGATTAGCTTTCAAAGATTGGTTGGACTGGGGTATCTGCCATAGACCTGAAAATGACAACATTATATTTGCCTTAGCAATATAGTGAAAGTGGAGAAATGAAGTAAATCTTTAACAACACACTCCCCCTCAACTACTCCAAGATCTCTGGGATTAAATCACAATTGGAGAAAGTATCCTTAGCTTTTGAGAAAGGGAGAAGCCAGCTACGTACAATTCACTCGTACAACTGGGAAAAGCTCACTGATTAAGATCAACTTTGACGACTCAATCGATCTTTCTTCTGGCAGCGCAGGTTGTAGGGGTGTGATCAGAGACTCCAAAGGTATGTGGAAAGGTGGATTTGTACACAACATTGGATCCTATTCTCCACTGCAAGCAGAGGCATGGGCATTACTTAGAAGCATCCAGTTAGCCATCACTATATGGAGTTCAAAAGAGTCACCTTCGAAGGTGACTCGCGTGGATTAATTGACAGAATGAACGAAGACTCAATTCCCAACGATGTGGTCTGTAACATCATTAGAGCATGCAAACATGAAATGCGTCAACTCGAGACTTGAAAGATTATTGCTCTACCTCATGAGATTAATGCATTTGCTGACTTCCTGGTTGGCAAAGCGAAGAATTTCTCTAACGGTCTAAAGAACCCTCCTAACAACTTATGTAGCTTACTAGAGTTTGATAACATAGGCTACACTTCATGACGTTTAATGTGTAATCCCAGCTAGTCCCTTGTATTTTATTTGGGTTTCCCCCTTCTTATGAATATAAAAAAATTATACCGTACTCAATTAAAAAATATAGTCTAAATGTTAGGGGTGAATATCTAAAGAGCAATATGTTAGGGACAATAGTAAATAATTAAGAAATTAAGGGATCAATGAGTAATTTAAGCCCTCCATTTTTAACCATTCTCGTTTGCTTTCTTTCTGCTTGAAGCTCAAATCTGCGATCTGAATCCAATCGATCACCAGAGAGACAGAGAAGCAGATTAACAATGGCAGTTGCAGGACCCGACCCGTTGTTTGGACTGAGAAACAACTTCTACTTGGGGGCATACCAAGCCGCCATCAACAACAGCGAGGTTCCTAATCTCTCCCCGGACGACGTCGTTGAGAGAGACGCTCTCGTCTTCAGATCCTACATTGCTCTCGGCAGCTACCAGCTCGTCATCAGTGAGATCGATGCCTCAGCCTCTACTCCTCTCCAAGCCGTCAAATTGCTCGCTATTTACCTCTCCGGCCCCGAGAAGAAGGTCGTTTCGAATTCCCCTTCTCTTTCTGTTGCTTCGACTTCGATCTCGCCTTTTTGGTGGATCCTTTTGGGAAATTTCAGGATTTTAGGTTTGATTTTGAGGTTCAGCAGTTCGACTTGGTTAATTTCGTTGCAAATGCGTCGAATTTTATCTCAATGAACGCGTAGATCTCTTTAATTTTGTTAGCCGTGGTTCGATTTTATTTGCATTTCAATGGAATTGAAGATCTCTGTTTTTTTTTTTCAACTTCCGTTTTGGTTTTCACTGCAAGCTAAAAAGACAATTGTTTGAATGTGTATGAGAATAGTTGTGTTGATCTCATTCCTAGGGGAGTGCCAGTAACTAATATGATTTGCTTCTATTCCTAATAGTTTGCTGATCATTTTTGATTCATTAGACTAAACACATTCATGTCTACTAGTGACTAGTATGATTTGCTTCCGCTGCCTATAATTTGCTTGTTGTTTTTGACTCACTAGACTAAGCACATTCTTCATTGTAGAGAGCCACCCTTAGTTTTCTATATTTTCACAACTAAACATAGTTCGTTGGTTACCATGCTGGAAGCAGAGGCAAGTCTTTTCTGATCACTCTCTTCTTTGTTGTATAGGAAATGGTGATTTCAAGTCTCCATGAGTTGCTAGGGGACCCAGCTGTTGGAAGCAATCCCATCTTGCGCCTTATTGCTGGGATCATTTTCATGCATGAGCAGGATTACAATGAAGCTTTGAAGTATACAAATGCTGGAGGAACTATGGAATTGTGAGTCAGTATTTTTGCATTTTCTCACAGTTCATTTCCATAGAGATATGTGACCTTGACCTCTCCTTTGTGTTCTTTGAATTAAGCAGTAATGCTTGATTGCTTCCTACTTTGTCTACATTTCTATTTTGTGTATATAACCATCTTTTTTGGGAATCAGCTTCCAGACTCAGTATGTGTTCCGTTTCTGTAGGCATGCTTTGAATGTCCAGATCTTTATTAAGATGCACAGATCAGATTATGCTGAGAAACAATTGAGGATCATGCAACAAATTGATGAAGACCATACACTGACCCAACTTGCAAATGCTTGGTTAAACATGGCTGTGGTACTCACTGTATATTTTACTGTTGTCTTGACTAATAAGAAGTGACCTATTAGTGCATTGATTTACTTTCTTTTGAATCAGGGTGGGTCAAAGATACAGGAAGCATATCTTATCTTCCAGGATTTCTCTGAGAAGTACCCTATGACTAGCTTGGTCCTGAATGGCAAGGCTGTTTGCTGCATGCACATGGGAAATTTTGATGAGGCTGAGACACTATTGCTTGAAGCCTTAAACAAGGTTAGTTTAGCATGATAAAGGTTCCTATAAGAATTATTATTTGTCCTTGCTCTGTGTTAAGACTCAAAGACATACAGTAGTTACTCCTTGGTTCAGAATTTTTTCTGGGTGCTTGATAATCTCTTTTTTGCTCCTTGACATGACATGTCCTAGCTTACATTCTTATGCATAAATATTTTGGAGCCAACATTCATGGTTCTATTTCCAATGTGTTGTTAATGATAATGCAGGATGCAAAGGATCCTGAAACACTGGCAAATCTGGTTGTTTGCAGTCTTCACCTTGGGAAACCATCTTCACGCTATCTCAGGTGATTCATATATTACTAGTAGGATAAAGCGTATAAGTTGGAATATCTTATCCAATTCTGAATATTACTGAGTATTTTAAATAGTCTTTGATAACCAACCAAACCAAGCCAATTGGTTGTGGTCAGTTAACCGACATATTTCGTCATAATTCTCCTGTTCAGAGTTTAGGCGTAGACATGAAGTGTCATTAATGGCTGAGACCTGAAACCTGCAATCATAAATGGTCAAAGACTGATAAATAGATTTTAAAAGAAAACCTTATCAATGGTGAAACTAAATTTGAAGTTTGAAATATGGGGTGGGAGCCAGAGAGAAGGGGAGGCTAGGGGATTCTTTATTCATGATGATGTATACTGGAAATTAGTTATGAAATATCTGTGTTGGCACATTAGCCAATAGCTCTGCATATACTCAGTGGAAGAGATAGAGATTTTTATGAGAGGTGTTAACCATAACGTTGAGCACAAAATGGGAAACTGGGCCTTGAGCATGTACCAAATAAATTGTTGGCTTAGGGGCCAGTTCTTTGGTTGGTTTGGTTTGGCATTTTACAAAATTGTCACTCCTTAGAATCTCGATGTTACTGGTTTCTGTTTTGCACTAACCTTGACACTTGTAGTAATAGTTATCGTGGATTTTAGATGAGCAAACTATGGTTTAGTAACTCGCTTAAGCTTATTCGCTTTTGTGCCAAGTTTGCATAAGCTTTATACTTCATAAGCGCTTGTGATGATTTTTTAAAACATGTTTGGATAGGCTTAATACAGAGTTTATGGCTTTTGAAAGGTTGTTTTAATTTCATTCTGATAAGCTATTTCAAGGAGATAATAAAAGTAAGCTGAAAAAACAATTTTCAAGGACTAGTTAAAATGGCAAACCAAATAGAAACATTATACGCAGTATTCCCTTTGATGACTTTTTTTTAGAGAAAGCAACATTTTAATTGTTCTTTTCCTGATTAGATTCAAAAAGAATTTTTCCATAAGCTAGTAAATAGCCATAATAATATGAAAAAGGGGATTAAAAATATTCCTCTGAATAAATTAAAATTAAAAATTAATTTTTTACTATCAAATAATAATAGAGTAATAATATTTAAATAGTTAGTTTTAGCTCCAATTCAATGAACAAGTACAGAAAATGATTAAGTGATTGAAACTTGGTTGTACAATTTTATCATACTCTATAGACAAACAATGCCAACAAGAAGGCAAAGGAATTTCTCTTGGCTTATGACAAGTGACAACAAGGTTGTCATTTTACTTGGATGAATTCTTTGGGAAGTCCCATATTTTATCTTTCACTATAAGTTGGTAGTAAAATTTTCTCTCTCAAATTGACCGAGAAAATTGCCTTGGGTATGTTGCAACTCAATTGTATGATTCTCTGCAAGCATCATCTTCTTGATCTACTGAAATCAGGCTTGCTATGAGCATTGCCCAGGGTCGAATATCCATTTCATTACTATTACAAAGTTATCATTCTTAAGAATTCAGCTGGATTTGAAACTTCATCAACTTTACCTCTCCCTCAACAGCAATGCTAACAATAAATCTACTGACCGAAACCCCTGTTTTGTGTCACTTTGTTTTGCAGCCAATTGAAATTGTCTCATCCAAATCACATGCTTGTCAAACGCTCATCTTCCGCAGAGGAGAATTTTGACAGAGCGGTGCAAACTATTGCTTAAGGAACCGAGTGTCAGATGGCATGCAAGTTTTACATTGATTTACCACCCTAGAGAAGAGCTATATCAGGACTGAACCAAAGGCACCAACACTGCATTTTGTCTTTCTATCCAACTAAGAGAATGGTTTGTACTAAGACTGTTTATATTAAACTCACTGGATTTTCATATTGGACTCGTTTTATAGTTTGTTGCACCAGATCTTTCCTATATACACATCATTTTCTCAATATTGAGTAAATACAAGGTGGCGAATCAGTTGATTTTTGAGTGATAAATTATGAGTGAAAAGAAACATGTATGGAGTTGTTTGTGATGTGGTTCGTGGTTGGCTGTTGCGAATAGTTATGGGCAGAAACGAATTGCAATTCTCGAGGCAGGCACAATTCTCAAAAACTGAAACTTTATCCCTTCCAAGTTTGAATTTTATCAAGATCATTATCTATTGTATGTGACCTGGCCCGATGCAACATCCTTCTTATCAGCTAATCTCCTCTGACGCACATAACGCCATGCATTCTCTAATTTTAGACCATCACGTTATTCCACTTGTTTTAGTCTTTTATTCGAGTCACATTTCAGTGCTTAGTAAATAGTAGCCACCACTCCATATAATAACAAAAAAGATAAAATGTAAGTCACATGGATGAAATTAGAAAAAAAAAAAAAAGATTTGGGATGAGTTTCACCAACGATAGTATAGGAGATTTGTTCAGCTGTCTTTTTGATTTGAGCCATTGACTTTCTTGATTTCAGCTGATGAATTATAGGCGACAATTCATACTAGGTTGGTTAGAATTACAAGGTAATGTTTATCTATCGAACATTGTAATGTTATATTTTAACTTTCAGTGGAAGTGACTAACTTTCATGGTTTGAGAGAACCTAGATTGATCCAAGTAAATACAAAACTGCCATGTTTATGCACAACCTATAGCAAACTTCTACCCAAAAGATATATTAAAAAAAATGGGATAACAAAATGCATCATAACCTTGTATCTATCCATACTGACATCAATGAATAATGATCAACCTCCACTCTGAACTCTCTATATATTCCACCATTTCAAACTTGCACTCTTCATTCTCAGTATACAAAAAAAGGAAGTAATTCTAGTACAAGAACAAGATGTCGTTAGGCTTCGAAAATTTCATCCAGTCCGGTAAAGGGAAGGGCGAGATGGGGTACGACGTGCCGGAGGGAGTAGACGTGAGGGGAAGATTCGACCCAGATTTCGCCAAAATTCTCAGCAAGGATGCATTGCGATTTGTAGCCGATCTGCACAGGGAGTTCAGAGGCCATGTTAAGTACGCCATGAGTTGCAGAGAGGCGGCCAAGTCGCGGTACAACGGCGGCGCGCTGCCGGGGTTTGATCCCACCACTAAATACATACGGGAAGGGGAGTGGCTCTGCGCTCCCGTTCCGCCGGCAGTGGCGGACCGGAAGGTGGAGATCACCGGGCCGGTGGAAAGGAAAATGGTCATCAATGCTCTCAATTCCGGAGCCAAAGTTTTCATGGTGCGTAAACACTGAATTAGTGAATTTCTTTTGGAATTGAACTTAAAAAAGTTGCCTTAAATGTGTTTGTTTAAATGTCAGGCTGATTTTGAAGATGCGCTGTCTCCGAGCTGGGAGAATCTGATGAGAGGGCAGGTGAATTTGAGGGACGCCGTTAATGGGACCATAGCTTTCCATGACCAAGCGAGAAATAAGGTGTACAAGTTGAACAATGAGACTGCGAAGCTCTTTGTCCGGCCCAGAGGCTGGCACTTGCCGGAATCTCACATCTTCATCGACGGCGAGCCCGCCATCGGCTGCCTTGTGGACTTTGGCCTCTATTTCTTCCACAACTATAACAACTTCCGCAAGAATCAAGGTCAGGGCTATGGCCCTTTCTTCTACCTCCCCAAAATGGAGCACTCCAGGTAATTATCAAACTTTTAATTTGGACATGTTAAGCATATAATTATCATTTTAGTTGACACCTAATACGGCAAATTATTCTGTATATCAAGTCCAAAATATACCATTTATATACTGAATGTTCATAATTTACATACTCTAAGGTGGATCCAGTATAGTGGTATGCGAACATTCAATATGTAAATTGTGGATGTATGTTAACATTCAGTATGTAAATTTTGAACATTATGTAAATTATGACGGTCCAAAAGTGGACCCTGGTCCATGGTATAACTATTAGACGTAACACAAATCACCTATTAAATTACGTTTTTAATTTGGACATGTAAAGTACATAATTATTCTTTATTTTATTGGGTTCTGAGAGAAATATATAGTTACTACTTGATACTGATAGTGTGCACTATGTAAGTTTTGTTTTGTAGACTTATAGCCAATAAAGAATCTTAAGAAATTAAATTAATCTAGATTTTTAACTTGTTACGTCCTCACGGAGAATCAATTTGAAACCTTATAGTTACCAAATTAAGCATATGACCTTAACTCCCCAACATATAATTATTATTTTAGTTAAGAAAAAAATACATGTAACTTATTAAAAAGAAATTGGCCCACATATTTAATATATATAAAACATAAATGTAAAAACTACAGAGGTAATTTTGGATTGGAGAGAATAATGAACACATGGTATATTTTGTGATTGGACATGCAGGGAAGCAAGGATTTGGAACAACGTGTTCTCGAGAGCAGAGAAATGGGGTGGAGTGGAGAAAGGAAGCATAAGGGCAACAGTCCTGATTGAAACACTCCCAGCAGTGTTTCAAATGGATGAAATCCTGTATGAACTGAGAGATCACTCCCTCGGCCTTAACTGTGGAAGATGGGATTACATTTTCAGCTATGTCAAAACCTTCCAAGCCCACCCGGACCGCCTTCTCCCTGACCGCGTCCAAGTCGGCATGACCCAACACTTCATGAGAAGCTACTCCGACCTCCTCATCCGCACCTGCCACCGCCGCGGCGCCCACGCCATGGGAGGCATGGTAATATTTCTACTCTAGTCTGTGTTCTAACGTTGTGCACATGGTAAATCTTGCATTATGACTCTAGTTGCTTGATAAATCGACTTAATTTATTCATAGCCGATTGGCTCATTGACTCAAATTAAGAAAATCAATGTCAGTGATTAATCAAATTTATAAATTTATGATTACCGGTCACTATTGGCTGCGAAAGCAGATGCGTAGTACTGTTAAAGCGTGTCGAATCGTTCCATCATGAACTAATTTCTGGCAGACTTATGTGGTTCGGCCCGTTAGACTAGGGTTCATGCAACCCAAGCTTGCCACGTGCGGGTTGGTGGGCCCGCGGATTAGGTCCACCCTTTAGCAGACCATATTTTTTGTAGCACTATCTCGCCCCACCCTAGGGCGAGTGTAGGTCAATCCGCAGGCTTCAACCTACTTTGACAGTATTTGGGCAAGGCGGATAAAAGACTTAAAATATCAAGTCTGATATTTACCTTCTAAAATGTATAATGGCATAAAGAAATAAAGTTATGTATTCTTTTGACATCGTGGTAAGCACGATCCTACATTATATTCTCATTTTGTTTTGTGTGAACAGGCGGCTCAAATTCCAATCCGGGACGATCCGGCGGCGAACGAGGCAGCCTTAGAGCTGGTAAGGAAGGACAAGCTGCGGGAGGTGAAAGCAGGGCACGACGGAACATGGGCGGCGCATCCAGGGCTAATACCGGCCTGCATGCAAGTCTTCACCGACAACATGCCAAACAACACTCCCAACCAAATCCACACCGCCAAGCGCGACGACGCCGCCGCCCTGACCGAGGAAGACCTCCTGCAAATCCCGCGGGGCTCCCGCACCATGGAAGGCCTGCGCCTCAACACCCGAGTGGGAATTCAGTACCTGGCGGCGTGGCTCACCGGGACCGGCTCCGTCCCGCTCTACAACCTCATGGAGGACGCCGCCACGGCGGAGATCAGCCGCGTCCAGAACTGGCAGTGGCTACGGTACGGCGCCGAGCTGGACGGCGACGGGGCGGGCGTGAAGGTGAATAAGGAAGTGTTTGGTAGAGTGGTGGAGGAGGAGATGGGTAGGATTGAGAGAGAAGTGGGAAAAGAGAAGTTCAAGAATGGAAAGTACAAGGAAGCATGCAAGATGTTCACCCGCCAATGCACCGCCACAACGTTGGACGATTTCCTGACGTTGGATGCTTACAGTCACATCGTCATCCATCATCCTAATAACAATGGACCTTCCAGACTCTGAGTCTCAGATTCATATAATAATTCACTCATATCATATATCAACAATATTTAACATATCAGTTTTTATTTTCCATTTCGATCTGTTTTCATTTTCTTTTATTATAGTGTAATGTATGTTGGGCTTGTATCCCAAAATGTTGAGTATAAAGCATATAAGATAACAATAAGTTTCGTATTAAAACAGAACACAAAGTTCACAAATTGGAAGCTAAGTATTGATATAGAAAACAATATTATAAAGTTTGGTATGTTGATCGCTACAACTCTCCTACCATCATCGTGAGATAGCGAATTTTGATTTTAATTGAGGGTGTCTAGTACACAAGGTTTGGATTTTCCATTGGGTTTATATTCTTAGAATTCAAACCCTCTATTTTTATTTATTTATTTTATATAAGTAAATTCGATTTATATATCGACTTATTCATCTCTATAATAATTAGTAGTGCGTCCTTATACTTGTATAGCATACTCGGTCCTCCAAGCTAGTGTCATCCAAAACAATCTCTAATCCTCACAACACCTGCGACTTGCTATTGTACGAATTGTCAAAATCAAACATTTACTATTACGCCAAAAATCAATAGCTAATAGCAAATGTGTAACTTTATTTTCTTGTAGTTATGTAGCAATTCATGACACCTTTCAATGATAAAAAGATATTAGACTCGACCATCTAAATTATCGCCTAACAAATATTATAATAATATATATATGCAAAAATCCATGCACTACATATATATGTATAAAGTAGAAAAATAAAAAATATATATATACTGGTTGCACTCAAAGAAGCAAATACCCATGAATTAACAAGTGTCCCATATGTAGTTTTTCCATGTTTAGCAAAGATCAAATTATTTCAACCATTGAAAAGAGGAATTCGAAATAAAATATATTATATTTGGGTTGGACCGACCTATTAATCTATTATTAGTTTATAAAATAATAATTTAAGTAGTATTTTTTTAATTAATAAACGTGGACAAACGCCATTAGCAATTACTTTATGGGCTAATATCCATGCACGGCAGAGTCTACCCAATTCAATATGCATGACATCATCCGGTTATTCTCAGCTAATATATATAATTGAACCAATATTCACGGTTCACATTATAAATCATGGTCTAGATTTTGCACATATACTTTTAAATTTTAATATAATATATACATTTAATTAATTGATTATTAATGCTCTTAACAAATCGAATATGAGCAAACATAGGTTGTTAGTGTTCGTTTGTACGTTAAGATTTTTGGAGTGTTCGTGTTCGTGTTCGTATTTATTTCCTAAGGTTTTAAAAATTTAGTTCATATTTGTTAAGCGTTCATTAGTGTTTGTTACCATTATCGAACACGTTCATGAGCATGTTCGTTAATGTTTGCAAACAAATTCGTGAACATGTTCAATTCATTAACGTTCATGAATACGTTAATGAATGTGCATAATCAAATGTTTGCATATGGTGAATCCTAGTCCACGATATAGTGATGACTCATTCTCAATTGTCGATAATCAAATGAAAATAAATTTAAAAAATCAAATAAGCCATAAGTTGAGTAAATAGCGCAATTAAACACTCTAACAAAGCCAAAGACCTTGTGGTTAAGTGGCATAGCTGTAGCCCTCTCAAATGAGAGGTCGTCATAGGTTCAATACCCAATGAGGGTAGGGATGACCACGGTTCGGTTCGAACCGGACGGTTCGAACCGAACCGGAACCGGAACCGTCCGTACGGTTCCAGTTCCGTTAAGAACCGGAACCATAAGGTTCCGGTTCCGGTTCCATGATTTTGGAACCGGAACCGCGTTCCGAACCGAACCGGACGGTTCCGGTTTGGAAGTACATATACAATATTATATCATATATTATATACTAAATAACATATATATTATATATATAATATATACTAAATACTATATATAATATATAAACATACTAAATAACATATATATTATATATACTAAATCACATGTATTATATATAATATATATATATATTATATATAGATGTATATTTTATAACATACTGACAGCGCATCAGCGCAAATTGACACAGAAATGCAATGCAATGCATTTTGCATTGTTGCTTTATTCATTCTGCGCTGATGCGCTAAAAGAAAAAAAAAAACTACGAAGTCCGGTTCTAACCGGCGGTTCGGAACCGGACTGGAACCGTCTAGATAAGGTTCCGGTTCCGGTTCCCTATCCTGGAACGCGCGAAACGGCGGTTCCAAACCGGAACCGGACCGGAACCGAACCGTGGGCACTCTAAATGAGGGTGTCTGTAATATTGTCACAGACCCAATATATTTATAAATTGGACAATCTTATTTTTTTTTTTATAAAAAAAGTGACACTACTAGAAAACTACCCTAATATACAACTCTAAATTTCTAAATTAACATTATATAATTATGCATGTATGAGTAAAGTGTAACTAAAGTGGGTATATTTTGAAATGTTGTATCCCTCTTTGGAAACCATGGTGATATATACAACTCTAAATATTCTATGAGTAGGCAAAGTGATATGATGGATATGTTCAATTTTCAAACCCTAATTCCTTAGGTCATTGGAAACCTTGTATACTAGGTGGCCTGCAGGATCCAATTAGGGGATGCCTTGCTGGTGAGAATTATCTTATCCAAGCTCACTAAATTATTTTATTTTTTGGTAGGTCTATTGATATGATGGGCAATTGAAATGAAAGGTGGGTGCTAAATATGATGTCGAAAATGACTCTTTTCTGTTTGTATTAATTAGAAGAGATTTAAAGGCAAAGTTCGTAGGTTTGACGTCTTGATGTTGGGAACAATTTTACGAGGATTTGGTCTGTTTAAAGTGGATTATTATAGGCGTTTGGTTGTTAATTAATATATAAGACGCCCTATTTATAGTTTTTACATATTATTACAGGATTTGCCACCTAACTATGGTCAATCATGAGGGAACGCGCTTGTGTTGAGTACAAAGTGCACAATTTAAGTTGACACATGATCCCTATACTTTTTGAGCTCGGGAATAAGCAATAGTAGGTCGGAGGCTCCCGAACTGCTATGAATCCTGCTATGAATTAGGTGAATTGAAGGTTCCAAAAGCTCTTCCCCCCTCTCCCCTCCTCCCCAACCCCAAAGCATCAAATGCAATATTTATAGGGGTTTGTGGGAGTCACATGTCGAACATTCGGCATGCGTGCCATGCGTGCTTCACGCACCCGATTGAGCTTACAGCCTTGCAGAGGTGTCCACGTGCCACTACATGCCTGACCAACCCGAGCCAAGCGCTCGTTTTGTTAGTCCTTCCGTTATAAAGGTAATGTTGCTCGGGATATTCACCCTAAGGACAAGGTCGGATCCGAGCACATAGAGGTGACAACTCATATTTGAATTTGGAGGCATACTGCGCACTTCTCATGGGTCGGTTCGGGCCCATGTAAGGTCGAATCAGATCGGGAAACATTCACGATGATTTACATGGTATGTACGAGAAGGCATACGATCGTAGGCCCGAAAAATATTTCCCATCACATGATATACTGTGTAATAGAGGCATAGAGTGAAACTTGCTTAACAACTATCCTGAGTCTTGAGTAAGATTAATCATTGCATCCTTGATTAGGTAAGCTATAGGAACTAAGCCGCTAAATATGTGATAAGTTCATGACTCAATTAGACTATATGTTATAACTCAAAAATTGTTATTTATATATTTAACCACAAAATTAGAGTAATTGCCATTTTGGTCCAATGACTATTGTAGGAGTGTTAATTGCTATCCGCGACTTTTAAAAATGTTGATTTCGTACCTTGACTATGCATTTTTCTCAATTTTGGTCACGCGCGGCCAAATTACCGGCCAAAATGTGACCGGAAAAAATTTAAACCTCATTTTATCCTAAATTGGAAGGGGTAAAATAGTCTTTTTTTATTATGTCTGACTTGCTCTTTGACCATCTCTTCACCGAACACTGATGAAGCGGCGTCGGACGGCGTCGGCTTTGGAGCAATTCACAGATCTGGATTTTTGCAGGTTTTGAAGCAATTTTTTTTCCAGCTTCATCTAGCCTCTCTTCTACGCTTTAAAGCGCAAGAATCTAAAAGGTTGGTGCCTTTTCCCAAATTCAGCCAGCAACAATAGTCAAAGACAAGGAAGAATGATGTTTCATGAAATGGGTTGTTTGGTTATTTTGTGATTGTTGGGTTTTGATATAAATTGTCTTTTGATGTCTTGTATAGATTACAAGTAGTTATTATGTTCATTCAACCAATAGTGACGTTGTTAGTGATCCTGATTGGCTGCCATAGTGATGTTAAATGAAACTTTGGATTCTTGCTTGGCTGCCATGGGATTTTCGATCTGCTAGCACTGAACTTGATTCACTGTAACCGGCCTGCAGAAAAGATGATGATTGGTTGATGGACAGAGCCTGAGTGTGGCAAGAAGCTAGTGGAGAAGAGGAACAATCTGCTCGTCTTCTCCGTTGGTCGTCGTTGGAAGTAGATGTTGAGCGCCATGCCGGAAGAAGAGAGAGGTGACGAGCAGCGCCGGAGAGAACTGAGCATCGGTGTTCGGAGAAGAGAGGGTCAAAGAGGAAGTCAGACACAAGAATAAAGACTATTTTGCCCCTTTCAATTCAGGATAAAATGATGTTTAATTTTTTCCGGTCACATTTGGCCGGTAATTTGGCCGACGTGATCAAAATTGAGAAAAAATGCATAGTCAAGGTACGAAATCAACATTTTTAAAAGTCGCGGATAGCAATTAAGCACTACTACAATAGTCATTGGACCAAATGACAATTTACTCCACAAAATTAATATAAATTTTACATATAGTGTCTTCATATACTTTTATTTTGATAAAATTATATTATCTCGTCTTTGCCAAGGGCCTTGTAGTCCAGTGGCATCAAACCCTTCCCTGTATTCGGGAGTGGTGGGTTCGAGCCTCAGTGGAGGCGTTGCTGTCTCTTTGTTCTTCAGTAGGTTGAGAAAGTAGTTTATGAACAGATACTACACTGTAATAGAGTCAGTAGCATTCAAAAAAAAAAAATATTATCTCGTCTTTATAACGCATGCAAAAGAACTCATCAGTCATCACTGTGTAAGCATATGAGATTGTTGAAATTTCCTAAAATTAATAATATATATATGCAAAATCGCCATGCACTACTATATATGATAAAGTAGAAAAATCTAAAAAATATATCAATACTGGTTGCACTCAAAGAAGCAAATACACCATAATTAACAAGTGTCCTACTCA
The DNA here is from genome assembly GCA_003576665.1 of Ipomoea trifida. Taxonomy (NCBI): domain Eukaryota; kingdom Viridiplantae; phylum Streptophyta; class Magnoliopsida; order Solanales; family Convolvulaceae; genus Ipomoea; species Ipomoea trifida. The sequence continues at coordinate 3,213,929 of CP025654.1, forward strand.
CTAATTTAGTTTTCCATGTTTAGCAAAGATCAATTATTCAACGCATTGAAAAGGGAATTCGAAATAAAAATACTTATATTTGGGTTTGGACCGACCTATACTATTATTAGTTTATATAAATTAATAATTTAAAGATTTTTTTAATTAATAAACGTGGACAAACGCCATTAGCAATTAGCTTTATGGGCTCATATGCATGCATGAATGTATGACATCATCTGGATTCATTGTCAATTACCAAACCAAATGTATACGAGGCATCATTTTATGGGGTATTGCATGTTTATCGATTAGTGTTGAAGATATTTCGATTTAATTAATATGTATTTTATTAAACAATCATTTAATTATGGTTATTGCATAAAATAAGGTCACGCAATCTTCGTAAAACTCACAATCAAGCGGAGGAGAATGCAATTTGATGGATTAAGAAACTTGTAATTAAAATGTACTCAATCTAAATTATGATTAAACAAGTCATTCAAATCTGCATAAAAAATTCACCTCAAAGTAATGTCGTCACTTGTACATATATAGTATATAACTTTTTCAAAAAAATCGGAGTTTCAATTTTAATCCGATCTCCAAGTTTTATAAAACTAATCATCAACTTCTAAACAGTTACGGATGGAATGGGTTGGGTCAGAATGTCGAATGATAGGGTAGTGGGATAATATACGTTATCAAACATTACCTCTGCAAGAGATTGTAAACTGTAAAGTGGTACTTAAGTTGGGGTCGAATTTTCACTCATGAACTAACTTTTGCGGTTGAGTTAAGAACTCGACTTGAGTATCGTATTATTTGATACTCTCATTGAAATGCCGGTGTGTAGTGGAAATGAATACCCCATGCTTGATAAGGTTCAAAAGAATCAAGAAGAGTTTACGGTGAAAGCTATATATCCAGAGTGAATTTATTCACTCGTTCAGTGTCAACTTAGCTGATGGGACAACCTAGAAAAATGCCAATTATTTGGTGTTTGATAAGATCTAAAGTGATGAATATGTACGACTAAACAAAAATGTGTCGAGAAGAATTGAAATTAGAAGTATGAGTTGTCTAAAATAATAATCGTAGAAGTCACCTTCTCATGGGGCAATGACAGTGCCGTATCAAATAATCAAATGGGTAGCGAAATCTCAGTAGACAGCGACGGGTGGAATGGGTGATTAGCATTGCAATTAAGGAAAATTATCATGTAATTTAGCATCTTAAGCAGATATTTCCCCTGTTCCCTGCCTATATTTAAAGCGACGGATACCCGTAATAGTATATTGCCCTTTATTTTATTGGGAAATAGTTTATTATTTTTGTTAACATATTCTAATATTTTAAACTGAGTTTCAATCAAACACATTATAAACAATTCTTACAATACATGTCAGCTGATATTATTCTAAATTGGTTTACCTCTTTGTAATCCTTTGTCAGCTAAGGTCACAAGACGATCGAACTTCACTTAGAACGC
>CP025654.1:3220548-3372094 GCA_003576665.1 Ipomoea trifida
AGTAGGTTGAGAAAGTAGTTTATGAACAGATACTACACTGTAATAGAGTCAGTAGCATTCAAAAAAAAAAAATATTATCTCGTCTTTATAACGCATGCAAAAGAACTCATCAGTCATCACTGTGTAAGCATATGAGATTGTTGAAATTTCCTAAAATTAATAATAATATATATGCAAACGCCATCCACTGCATATATGCATAAAGTAGAAAATCTAAAAAAATATACAACTATGGTTGCACTAAAAGAAGCAAATAACCATAACTTAACAAGTGTCCTATACTCACATAATATATAGTATTTCCATGTTTAGCAAAGATCACATTATTCCAAGCATTGAAAAGCGGAATTTGGAATAAAAATACTTATAGGTTGTTTGGACCGACCCATTATTAGTATATAAATTAATAATTTAAAGCATTTTTTATTAATAAACGTGGACAAACGCCATTAGCAATTGCTTTATGGGCTCATATGCATGCATGAATGTATGACATCATCTGGATTCATTGTCAATTACCAAACCCAAATGTATACGAGGCATCATTTTATGGGGTATTGCATGTTTATCGATTAGTGTTGAAGATATTTCGATTTAATTAATATGTATTTATTAAACAATCATTTAATTATGGGTTATTGCATAAAATAAGGTCACGCAATCTTCGTAAAACTCACAATCAAGCGGAGGAGAATGCAATTTGATGGATTAAGAAACTTGTAATTAAAAATGTAACTCAATCTAAATTATGATTAAACAAAGTCATTCAATCTTGCATAAAAATTCACCTCAAAGTATATGTCGTCACTTGTACATATATAGTATATAACTTTTTCAAAAAAATCGGAGTTTCAATTTTAAATCCGATCTCCAAGTTTTATAAAACTAATCATCAACTTCTAAACAGTTACGGATGGAATGGGTTGGGTCAGAATGTCGAATGATAGGGTAGTGGGATAATGATACGTTATCAAACATTACCTCTGCAAGAGATTGTAAACTGTAAAGTGGTACTTAAGTTGGGGTCGAATTTTCACTCATGAACTAACTTTTGCGGTTGAGTTAAGAACTCGACTTGAGTATCGTATTATTTGATACTCTCATTGAAATGCCGGTGTGTAGTGGGAAATGAATACCCCATGCTTGATAAGGTTCAAAAGAAATCAAGAAGAGTTTACGGTGAAAGCTATATATCCAGAGTGAATTTATTCACTCGTTCAGTGTCAACTTAGCTGATGGGACAACCTAGAAAAATGCCAATTATTTGGTGTTTGATAAGATCTAAAGTGATGAATATGTACGACTAAACAAAAATGTGTCGAGAAGAATTGAAATTAGAAGTATGAGTTGTCTAAAATAATAAATCGTAGAAGTCACCTTCTCATGGGGCAATGACAGTGCCGTATCAAATAATCAAATGGGTAGCGAAATCTCAGTAGACAGCGACGGGTGGAATGGGTGATTAGCATTGCAATTAAGGAAAATTATCATGTAATTAGCATCTTAAGCAGATATTTCCCCTGTTCCCTGCCTATATTTAAAGCGACGGATACCCGTAATAGTATATTGCCCTTTATTTTATTGGGAAATAGTTTATTATTTTTGTTAACATATTCTAATATTTTTAAACTGAGTTTCAATCAAACACATTATAAACAATTCTTACAATACATGTCAGCTGATATTATTCTAAATTGGTTTACCTCTTTGTAATCCTTTGTCAGCTAAGGTCACAAGACGATCGAACTTCACTTAGAACGCACATTTAAATACAAGCTGCTCTCGTAAATCAAAATTTTTGTAATAAATTAAACTTATTAAAATGGATATACGGTCTGCATGTGACACATTTTGTTTCAACAGTACAGTGGTGGCCTGCATTATGTTGGGTATACGGTCAGTAAAACCTAACCAACTTTTTAGTTTTACCTAAAAGGATATTTAACTTCTTTATGAAATCTTCTGATAAATATATATTTATGTATGATATTAAAAAAATTCATGAATAACGTAAATGATACTCTATAATGTTACTATAATATATGCAATTACATTTGTACAGCGTACTATGTGGATGTCTTGTCAACATTTAATAATAATATTTTTCTGAATTTTGACAACAGTGCATTATACGCAAGAGTAAAAAAATTCCATACAAAATAAAAATTTATTTTTTATTTTTATAACATTTTATCACGAGTGTTTTCCTAGCTCATATTTAAAAAATTTGTGGATAACACGTGACGTAGGGTCAAGAATCAAACTAGTGATTGGTGACTAATTGGATGACTCGCAATTTACTTTTTTTCGACACTTTTGGATAGGAGTTTTGAAAGTTTAAGATTAATTTTGCGTAATGTATTAAAAAAAAAAAAAAAAAAAAAACAAAAAATCAAACCTGACTTATGACATTATAGGGACACCATCATCAATAGGCTAGTCCTTTGCCACGTTACCACTTATCATATGCTTGGAGGCAATTTAGTGTTTTATAATCTAAACTAAACATAGATGACATAGTTACACTATTAGTAGTAAGGCTCTAATCATCATGTCATGCCAGGTTAAATAGTACACAAATTAAATTATGTTCCAATATATAACACCTACATTCTCATAGCTGATTTTTTTTTTAATCACCTAAAAAGTGTTCAAGTTTTTTTAAAATTTACTAATTTTTTTCATTATTGAGACTCAATATATAGTGAAGTGTTACTTACCACTTTAAATTAATGATTTAGACGAATGGACATATGGGAAGAGATTGCAAACACCGTTTGGTACAAGAAATGAAGATGGAAGAGAATCTTTGAAAGTAAACCAACCGATGTTGAATTGATTCTTTGTGAATTTTTGTCGAAAAAATACAAGTCACCGGACCAAGTCATCGGACCAACAGAAAGATCAGAAAGAAAAAAAAAATAGAGTGGTCACCATGTAGCGCGTGAAAGGTGCGAGCTTGCTCAAATTTTATAGAATTTAAGAAAAAAAAAATTGACAAAAAATCTCAACGAACAATAGATCGACAAATCGTCTCATAAGTCTTCTCTCCCTTCTCCTCAACAAATTTTTTTTTTTTTTTAAAGCCACGGGAAATCTCAAAAATCCGCAAGAAATCAGCTTTAAATGGAGCAGAACTAATAATTGTAGGTGCACATGAAAGATGTCTTGTTTGCATTGGATCAAGCTTAGCTACCTAGTTCCCCATCAAATATAAAGGAATCATAATAATGCAAATCATATATAGCACTACTACTTCACAATCTTGTCAATCTGACTCACTACTGTTCTAAGTCGTCATAATCACTTTATCACTTCATCTTTACCTCTTACATATACGTCCCAATACCATTCCACCACCTACAATTCCCAAACAGTAAATCCTTTGTGATATGATCTCTCTCTGATCATCATTTGCTGCCGTCCTGTTATAATCATGTGTTGTAAGCATTTGTATAGATCAGAGTTCATTCTAGTTTTACTCAATCAATTATAATTGAATTTATCAGATATATACCTTCAGAAATTAATAATGGGTACTGATAATTGTACCAATTTAAAAGTGTGCACAAAGTACGTAAACCGCGCTGGCTCAAACCAATAAAGCCAATAGAAAATTCTCACTAGCAATCAAACTTCTAACTTTATGGTTATCAAATCAACAGCTTTACAAACTTGGCTTGAATTGCCCATTCACAAATTCTCTTTAATTCTCAACACCCATCCATTTTTGAACTGAAAATGAATGCAAGCCTAATTTTGAATGCAAATAATGATATCATATGATACAAGTTGACCTAATATTTTGAGATACCAATCTCTATTTGTCAAATTATATACTTTGTGCAATTAAAATTTGTCGATGGATATAATGACTTAGTACAATTATATATGTATGTGACTATGTGTATGTGCACACATATATTATAATCTAAAATGGTATATATTCCTAATGCTATTTCTTTAACCTAAATTTTCATCTTTCACACATGTATTAAATGGGGAAATGATGTGACAAAGTAATCAGGCTAGCAGCACTCGACCCGGAACCATTGGCAAGACCTTGTCCAAGACAGTTGCCGTTCAAACTACCCAAGACACCTCACTTCTCAGCATCAATGCGCAACGGTCCAACTCCTCAGCATTGATGACCAACGTTCAGCTCCTCAGCATTGATGACCAACGTTCAGCTCCTCAGCATTGACACCCAACGTTCAGCTCAAGGCATTAATGCTCAACGGCTTCTCAGCCCTTGGCATTAACGCTCCGTTACTGAGCTGAAGGAGATAAAAAGGCTCACAACACTTGTTGTAGGGGGGGACTTCTGACACTTCTTATTAGACAATAGATATTACATTCACTTGTACGCGGAGCACTACGCTCAACTCTGTATTGAAACACTCAGATACCCAACATTGTATTCACATACTCAGTCAAATAATATACCGGTAACGCATTATTACCGTCATGATGTAAAAACTATGTGTAACCTATGCTTAATATTTAAAAATGAGTGTAATTGTAAAGAACTTACGCCCAATAACTATCTCAAGTACTCCTAATTTGGTTTATATACAAACTACTACCCTACCTACCAAAACATTATATATATATATATATATACACACACACACACGGATTCAATATTTTAAATTTTTTACCTTTGGAAAATTTATTAGTAAATTAAATTCTTACTGATTTTAGTAATTTAATTACTTATTTTTAGTAAAATTTGATTTTTTTAGTTAATATTATAATACAAAATTAGAATAAGGACAACACAGTCATGTTGGTTAGATAGATGCCATGGTAACTAAAATGTTTCAAGTTCAACTCTAAGAGTTGCCTATTAGACTTCTTGGTTTGAGTCAATCGTTTTAAGGTCACTAGGATAATTGAGTTTCACTTAGTATATGTGCATATTGAAATAGCAGTTATAATAATAATAATAATAATAATAATAATAATAATAATAATAATAATAATAAGGTTATTCTAATGTATACTGATTTATGTATTATAGTCATTTATCCATTAAGATTATAAAGTGAGATTTACTTAATGCCCACTATCCTATGGTGATTGTGAATTTATCTCGTCACAAAAATAAAATAAAATAAAAAGTTTGTTGCCATGGAAAGTAGCAAAACTGTATAAAAATAAAAAATAAAAAAAAAAATTGGAATACCAAAAGAGAAACAAACAGAGAAAATCTTGGCAGGTCAAGTCTGAATCTAAGACCTTAAATTGCTGTCCCAATCGGGCGTCGACGTGGTGCAATCGCGAGGCAGCGTTTAAGGGCTCCGGTCGGAGATTGGACCACGTACACCTCCTTCTCGAACTCGCTCCGCCGTACACGCCTCACGAGGTACACAACCCCACTACGTGCCCCCGTCTCCGATGCCATACGCATTACGCGACACTCCCCCCTACCTGATTGGTCCTTCCCGGGCCCCACCCTACCGTGGGTCCCGTCCCCACCCGCTTCGCCACGTTTCATCTCGCCACCCAATCAAATCTCGTCTTTGCTAACCCCTCTTCCAACACGTGTCCCCCGCCTCCCCACGCGTCCCCTCTCTCTCTCTCCGCTGTCTCTATAAATTATCGCTCCGTTTTCCTGTCGCTTCGTTCCACAGAGGCGCCGGCTGTTTACTTTTTCCGGTGAAGGTGAAACAGTGAGTGTATGTGCTCGTCGAGGAAGATGGATGGGCGAGGGGGGTGCTGTATTGCGAGGTACACGGGTGGAGCGGCGTATGATACGTCGAAAGTGGGGAGAATAATGTTGAGATTCCGGCCGATCGCTCCTAAACCGGCGGCGGATGGATCTGTTTCCGGCGCATCTAGTGTCGCGGAAAATAAGGAGGTCCGTACAACGGCCGCCCGTAGGAAGCGGAGGTACGTTAGAGATATTGAGTCAACCGGAAAGACGGCGACCGGCGTTAACCCTAACAGAAGGCCTTGTAAGAAAAAGAAGGCGGCTCCGGTGACGGAGGAGGAAAAGGAAAACGAGTCTAACGGTAAGACGGAGTCCGGTGGCTCGTCGGTATCCAGTTTGGAGAGAGAGACGGTTATCACTCTGCCGTTGCTGCCGGAAAAACCGGAACGGAAGGATTTCCCGGCGACGGAGACTCCGGCGAGGGAATCTAAGAAGCAAGAGCAGAAGGATCCGGTCTGGTTGAGCTTCGGTAACCAACTCCAACAACCGCGCGAACCGAGCGATACTCATCACGTGCCTAAGCCTAGGCACGTGCGGTACGGCGTGGGCCCACCCAACGCTCCGCCGGCCGCGAGGGTGGTTGGCTCGTGGGTCCGGGTGGAGTGCATTACCGGCACGTGGGTCGACCACGGCAACTGCTTAGGCCGTACGGACCAAGAAAAAATAATAAACCTCGACCGCGACACGTGTCCAGCCTTCATATCCGACGGCCAGAACAGAGTGAGGTGGGCCAACGCCGCCTACCGTAACCTATTGGGTCAGCGCCCCACCGACGGCGGCGAAGCGGTGGTGTGCGTGGTGATGGGCGACGGCGTAAAGCTACCACCATCCAGCGCGGCGGCGTTCACGTGCCGTGTAAGGGTGGTCACGTGCGGGAAGGAGAAGAGCTCTAAAGTTCTCCTGTGTGATGTGTGGAGAATGAGCGGCGGCGGACATGCATGGAGGTTAGATACAGAGGCTGCTCTGTCCTTATAGGTACGTGAAAATGTGAAATACGAGCTAAGGATTATGGAATGCATGGAATTAATCCAACGGTCAACAACGTACGCAGGAAAAAAAAAATCCCTTTGTCAAATTGTAAATATTGTTTGTAGTTGTGTGACAAAAAAATTCACAACCATTGCGTACTGGAGCTTTGGAATGACCGTGAATCTGAAGTTTTACTTTAATTTGGTGGTTTGCATGTGCTTTAGAATTTGTTCAAAGAGTTTTTTAAGTATAAATGGAAGATGACTGTAAGATCGACTGTACCTTTTTAAAATCTAGCTAACCAGGTTGCATTTCCCTTTTAAATTCATTCTCGTACTATGTTTTTATGTTTTTTTTTTGGGTACGTTTTACAATTTTTTTTTGTAGAAGAACACAGAAATTTTCGTTAAAATTTTGGAAGAGAAAATAATAACAATAAAAGGCACCACTTCTTACGATCAGTCATAGAAAGATTCTTGGAGTAATATATGAGCAACTCTATTTAATGGTTTTTTGGTGAAAGAAATAAATACATTTGGTAAAGATAATGTACATTTTATAATATTAAGAATAGATTATTTGTTGGATAGGATGAGAACTGAATTTTAGATATCAGGTAAAGTTTTTTATTTTAGCAGATTCGATTCACAGTAAGCATTGGAAAGATGTTTGATCACTTTCTGATATAAAAATCATGTTATACTTACTTTTATTACTTCTTTAGATGGCAGGGAACATTTTGTATAATAATAAATTGAAAAATAATTATTTTCTCTCATATTTTTACTTCTTATCATCTCTCTCTAATAGATTTATTAAGTCCCTTTGAATAAAACAAATACTATAACCAACTATGTTATTAATAAGACTATATAAGACAATCATGAATAATGGAGCCAACATACATTCGGTTTCCTTAGAGCCCATCAAACTAGACAAAGAAAATAGAAAATAGAATGATCTGGCTCAACCCGTACATTTAAGTAATGATTTTTAATCCATCCATCCTAGAACCTCCTTAATTCATTGCTAGTGTTTCCGCCCTGAGGGGCGCTCTTGAATACACCAAAGGGGGCCATTACCAACAACTTCAAATTAAACAATTCCTACACCAGAAAAGAGGGCAAAATCGTAGGTGGAACCACCGGTAGACAGAGAGATACCGGCATCACTGGCTAAATGAGGATAAGCACACAAGACATGCATGGTGCCCCACTGCTCCTCCAAACATATATAGTAACGATGGACACCCAATGACGCCTCTAAGAAGGAAGGTATAGTGACAAATCGCTACCCCTATTTCCTCAAAAGGGCTAGATTGAAACTACGGAAAACCCAAACCTCCAACCTTCTTGGTGCAACACAATTCCTCCCCTTACTCTCTCTCTCTACACCACCCACCAAAACCTACTCATCATTTTTTTTGCCAAATGCTCACAAAAGTAACCGGCAGTAAAGAGATACTCATGTAGTAAGTTGGTAAAGTTTGAACTACAATTTTTAACAAAACTTCTTTGCCAACCTTAGCTTCATTAATATGGATCGGAATAACTAACTTTTTATTCCAAGAGCCAAACTTGTGTAGGACCTTCTGCTAAATATAAAGAAAGACCACACTTTTATTCCTATCCATCACCGTAGGGAGGCTAGGCTCAAATACATTCCATTCATTTCAACAAACAATTACATATATACCAATATTTTAATTCCTTTAGGGTCTAATTTTATTAATTCTTACTAGATTTGTAGATATATAATTACCTAAAGCCTGCAATTCACGGAATCAAACTCCCCTTATGCGACCACAAAATTATATTTATAAAAATAAAAAAAAGGAGCAAAAATGTGAAATGATTCATTCAATATACTTATTGTATCATCACATCAAATTTTATTCCATGTATGTCAACACATGGTAGCAATTAACATTAAACTGACACAACACTGCTGAACAACAGCAACTACTATACATGGTACTCCCTTTTATAAAGGAATTATATCTCACCCTTTCAAATGTTTATTAGCGAAATAAAAGTCATTAACTTATTTTGAGTTTATAAATCAACCAATTAAATATTACCCTATACTTCATACTCATTATTACGTGCATTATCCAAAGCGTCATACTTAACTACTAATTGATATATTATAATAATAAATATTATTCAGCCACAACAATATACTGCAATTTTTTGGTTTCATAGTTTGGATGAAGCAGTAGAAACAGCCTGCGCAACTAATTCTCTTCTCAAGATCTTTCCGGCTGGAGATTTAGGAATTGCGTTGATGAATGAAACGCGTCTTATCCTCTTATAAGGTGCAACCTGCAAAAAATATTAAGGATTCAAAAAAAAAAAAAAAAAAAAATTCTCTTTGGATTACCAAAAAAATTCGCAGCCACTTCTCAACGGTTGAATAACTCCGCTCTTGTGTAATAAACTCATTGCCGCAATGAATAAATGAATGCTCAAAACATTCATGAAAAGTTAGAAACAAGTGGCATAGTTTGCGTTTAATTTGCTCTATTTTACAAGAAGCTAGCAAGAATCCATGAGTGAAGGTTATAATGTGTTTTATTTCAACTAAAATTTTAACCTGAAAATCGAACTATATGTTAAATATCCATAGACAGGTTATAATTTTACCCTAGAAAATGCATTTTGGGAGTATAGATAGATTGATAGATTGATAGTACTTGTGTTGTCAAGTAAATATATAGCATGCCTGTTTTGCAATAGTATCCATAATCTGAGTTTCTGTGATGTTGCTTCCAGGTTTTCTCACAACATAGGCCATTGGAATCTGTCCTGCTTCTTCATCAGGATATCTGCAGTACTCAGGTAAAAATGAATCATTAGATTACAGCAAGCTCACAATCGATTTTAGAGAAGTTTTTTTCAAAACAAACAAGAAAAAAGAAGAGGGGAGAGGACCAAAAAAAAAAAAAAAGAAAGAGGAACTATTGTTTTTAGTTCAAGTAGAGCGTGCACTACTCAATAGGTGTGCATAAGGCGAACAAGAAATAAATACTCCTGTATTTTTTTTTCTAGTGGACCCCACAAAAAATTAGTTCTTACAAGAGCAACTCTTTTTTTTTTCCTCCATCCTCTACATTTTTTCCTCCATCTTAACCACGACTCGAAAAAAAAAAAAAAAAAAAAAAAAAGATGCTTCAAGTTTGTACCAAGACAAAAAAACACCACACATGCACAACTTTAGAAATTTATTAGAAATTGAGGGATAATTAAAAGCTTTATAACTTTTAGGCACTAATTTTTCAAGTAGGTGTGCCAAAGCCTAATTGTATGTACTTCACCTTAATTCAAGAAGAAATATGGGGACAATAAATACTAAACCAGAAAAATTGATACTCCGTAAACAAAAAAAAATGCCAGAGAGTACCAAATCAACATGTGCATTTCAGTGTACCATAATTGCTACACTTACTTTTTGGATCTATACATATGTACTATGCACAAGCTAACCCAGTTGTAATGTTTCTGACTTAAAAACTGATTGTTTGTTGCATTCTATACATACTCAGTCTCCCTAAAATTAAATTAAAATTAACGGTGTCTAAGTGAATTGAAACTCACGAATTGATCCAAAAGTGTGATGGGTTAAGCCCAAAAAAAAAAAAAAAAAAAAAAAAAGTTGGTCCACAAAGTGGGCCTCACGAGCTCAAAAGCTTCACTAATTGGCTTAGCTGATCGCTAGCCAACACTAAAATAAATCAATAAATAAATAAATATAGTAAAATGTTGTATGTTTATTCTTGCATTATGTACTACTAAAACAACCTTATGTTCTAAATCATATCATGTATATTATTATTCATTGCATATAATAAAAATTAGTATACTATCATATTAAAAAATAATGAATACAAGTTATGATTATAAAATATTTATAAGTAAAAAATCACTATCCTTTAAAATATACTCTGTAGTACATATAAGTTAGATTATTTTTCCTATTTATATATTATTAAAATAAGAAAAATGTCATTTTCCCATCCTAAGTTTTCTTAATATTTTTTGTTTATAATGTGACTTATATTCATTGGGTGTCATTAATTAATTGATCTCACACACTTTTAATTAAACACTAAATAACCTCGATGAAAAATTGGGCAGAAAATTTTAGGAGTGTCAAGCAACACTCAATTCTTTCTTCTTTATTTATTTTCTTTAGTATTTTTAATTTTATTTTTTAATAATATTTTTAATGTAGTTTCTAAATTTTAAAAAAAAAATTCTAAATATATAAATTGTATATAACGAAAATCACTATTTTGGTTATTTAGTTGTTTCTCAACAGTTAATGTAGTCTTTAGTTTTTAATTTCAACTAATTTAATCCTCGAATTAATTAAAATTTTGTTAATTAAACACTTCTGATGGGACCAAAATTGTGATTTTCCAATTTTTAAAATTTCATCAATTTGATCCTTGAAGAGTTTAATTGACGAAATTTTAAATCATTCGAGGATTAAATTAGTTGAAATTGAAAACTATGGACGATAATTGGGAAACAATTAAGGTACAAAAATATTGATTTCCCTTTACCCTTGTATATACTAATATTATGAAAAATAAAATTGTAAATAAGTTTAACTAAATCTTATTTACCGAACTAGAGACATAAAATGAGACAAAGAGGGTAGTATATAGCCAATATAATAATTTTCTTTTTCTAAAAGAAATATTAACTTTTTTCAAAAATTAGCTTGCATACTAACCCACCAATCCGCATGAGACAAGTTAGGACTATACAAAATTACAAATCTAGCTAAATGGACTGGCCAACAAATTCCAGCTCGTGGTGTGGCAGCCTAGCTTTCAATGACACATCTAATCAAACGTTTCCCAATAAAGTAATATTCACCAAACACAAAATGCACGCCCACACTAGTTTCAAATCCAAAGTATTGCAAAGTTTTTAGCCAAACAAATAAAATAAAAAAAAAAGTATTGCAAAGTTTTAGGGGATGAGAGAAGACAGTTGGAAACATACGGAATAACAGCGGCATCAGCAACATCAGGGACTGACTGAAGCAGATGTTCTAATTCAGCAGGAGGAACCTGAGGATTGTTCCATAGGAGAAATAAAAAGTTTTTGTTATGTGAATGGTAAAAGGCGGATCCAATTAACCATTGAGTTTAATCACTCACCTGATAGGCCTTGTATTTGATTAGTTCCTTCAACCTGTCCACTACAAACAAGAACCCTTCCGAGTCGAAATAGCAGAGGTCACCCGTTCTTAGCCATCCTTCCCAATCCAATGTTGCAGAAGTGGCAGATCTGTCGCCAACATAACCTACCATCAAACAATAGTACCCCTTAGAAATAGTAAATGACTAAAGCGCCCGAACGAGTACCTTAATTAGTTTATAGATACAAAATTGTGAGGATGCAAAATTAAGTCATGACAATTGCGATGCAGAGTTCACTGTTTTGTAAACACTAAATACTGTTTTTTCACTTCATTAACCACTAAATCACCATGATTCATTTCTCTATAATCCTGTCGAAACCAAAGTGAGGGACCCATGGGGCAAGAGGTTGTCCATTTTGTGGGCAAGTAAAGGATAAGGGTTACTATTTTTTTTTTTTAAATGGGGCATCAATGAAACAAATGAACATTATTTATACATTGTTTGGGCCTCTTTTGTGGGCAAAGACTAAGGGTTACTAAATTTATTAAAAATGAGCCATCAATGAAACAACCCAACATTATTTATACATTTTTGAGTTATTGCAGTTTCACCTTTCATGACTAAGGGCCCACGTAGCCACAGCTCGCCACGACAGCCGGGAGGCATTGCTTTCCCAGTTTCAGGATCGACTATCTTAGCTTCCAAGCCTGGATAAATGCGGCCAGCAGAACCATGCTTTTGACATTCTTCAGGGCGTATCATCCCTGTTGTCCCGCCGGTTGTTTCAGTCAGACCATAACCCTATCATTATCAAGAATACAAGTATATAACCAGATGCTTAACATTATGAGGTATTTAAATTGGTATGATTTTGAACTAGATACAGTCAAAATATGTAAAGTTTAACCTTCAATTCATACATTTTTCTCCAAAAACTATTAAGATATTCAAATTGGTACGATTTTACCAATTTTGAACTAAAAATGTAATCTATTTTCACAATTGTTACATATAATTTGTTTTGGAAGGATAGAATGTGACAAAAACTTAATCATGTGCCCATATAACAAAAGTAATATGAACCAAATTTGAGAAATGATGTAATAATAATGATAGGAGTAAAAGTAAAAAAATACGGAGTAATTCTTTAGCTAACATTTCAGGACTGAGGCATTTAAATCTATATGATTTTAAACTAATAAGGTAACATATTTAAAAGAAAACAAAATTGAAAAGTTTAAGCTTATTTTTTGGATCTTAATTCTATAAAATAGTAAACTTTCTGGTGGTGACGACACTGCCACGCTGACTTCCGAGATTCAAAAGCATGGAAAAGTATTATTTCCCGGCGGTTAAAAATTAAGCGCGTGCAAACACGCGTACCTGTGCAATATCCACGTTGGGGAACCTGGCCTTGAACCGTTCTCCGACCTCCCTTCCAAGCGGAGCGCCGCCGCATGCCAGAATTTTGACGGAGCTGAGATCGTACTTGGCCACCAAATCAGACTTCGCCATGGCCACCACTAGCGGAGGCGAGACGGGGATGTACGTCACCCTGTACTTCTGAATTGCGGCGAGCATCTTCTCGAAGTCAAACCGCCCCATTATCACCGCCGTCTCTCCCATGGACACGGCTCTTAGAAGCATGAAAAAGCCGAACACGTGAAACAGCGGCAGCATGAGGAGCGTGACTGGATCCTCCTGCGGAGCAGTAGAATTGCCGTCGATGAATCTGGTGTTGTACAAGGAGGCCATCAGAGCGATGTAATTCCGGTGAGTCAACTCGACGCCTTTAACTCGGCCGGTCGTACCGGACGAGTACAGAACGGTTGCCGTATCGGACTGGCGAACGAGCCGTCGGTTAGAAGAATCGTCGCGTTGAGAAGTGGGGCCCTCGAGCATCGCGGAAAAATCGGATGAGTCTAGAATAACCGTCCCGAGCGGTAATTTAGGGAGTTTGTTGGAAGCAGCGGAAGTAGCGAAAGCGACGGCGGGTTTACTGAGTCGGACCATGTGAGCCAACTCGGAGGGAGTGGAGAGCGGGTTAGCAGGCGAAACGACGACGCCGAGAGAGAGCAGGGCGAAGTACAGAACAGGAACGTCGAGGGAGGTCGGAGATAGAACAAAAGCGACGTCGTTTCTATCAAGAGAAGGAAACCGGCACCGGATAGCCCCGGCGAGAGCGCGGATCCGAAACAGGAAATCGGAGTAGGAGAGCTTCCGATCGGTGGCGGCGTCAATAATGAAAGTGTCCGCAGCGGCGGTAGCCGGTGATTGAAGCAGGGAGATGGCATATTCGGCAATGGAGAGAGGCTCGTCGGCGGGAGGGAAGGAGACCGGCGGTCTGAGAGTCTGAAACGTCTTGGTCTCAGAGCAGTAACCACTGGTGGGGTCAACAGCACCTTGTACGGCCATTGATGACAGCTTGTCGTGGTTCTCTTCCTTCACCTAAATAATAATCAATGAAGAACGAAACCAAAAATGCAAATCAAGACATATTTGTCAAATTTGGCATGAATCGTATGATAAACTGATAATGAACAGATGGAAGAGGAAGCTATTTATCTAAACTCTGGCGACTACATATATGCAAAACATGATTTCATCACAATTCAAAACACATGATTCTCGAATATAGGATCAATATATTTTTTTTTTATAACCCCTACCACAAGCAATTGGAACTTGGAAGAGATAGATTGCCAGTCAGCCATCAGTCCCTACCTCCTCACTCCTCACTCTTACAATTTTAGATAGGCTGTCTTAATCTTTGATTAGTCAATATATTTTAATTTTAGATAGGTCGTCCCATTAAGGTTGATAGTACTACTAGTCTTATCTCTAAAGGGAAATTCGCCAAGGTCTACATTGAAGTTGATAGATCCAAACCTCTGCTGTCTAAATTTACTTTGAGTGAGAACTGAGAAGGTGATGCCTATATAATATGAAGGCATTCATCTTGTTTGTTAAAACATGGTAGCAATTAATAAAATAGTACACTGACACCACACTGCTGAACAATAGCAACTACATGGTACTCCCTTTTATGAAGGAATTGATAAATTATTCCCCTACCGCTCCAAATACTTTATACATTTCTATTCAGTTGCTAACAAAACAAAATGATGAACTTATTTGAGTTAATCAATTGACCAATTAAATTATACTTGAAAGCATACTACTATACTCTATAGTGTACATAACTCATCATCACATACTTAACGACCACTTGATATATTCTAATTATAAACATTATTCAGTCACAAGAAGTTTCACAGCGTGCCAACACTGAATAATTTTTTGGTATTATAATTTGGATGAAGCGGCAGAAACAGCAAGCGCAACCAATTCTCTTCTCAAGATCTTTCCGGCTGGAGATTTAGGAATCGCACTGACAAATGAAATGCGTCTGATCCTTTTGTAAGGTGCAACCTGCAAAAGATTTTAAGGATTCAACAAAAAATAATTAATAATCCCGGATGACAAAAATAACTACAACCACTTCCTATTTCCTAATAGTGTGCACTGAGCAAGTCATACTCATGTGTAATAGACTCATCACGACAATGAGAATGAATATTCAAAACTTTCATGAGAAGTTAGAAACAAGTAGCAGAACTTGCGCTTAATTTGATCTATTTTACAAGAACCAAGAAACCAATGGACCACAAGTGAAGGATAATGGGTTTCATTTATACTAAAAAGCTAAATTGATAATAATAATATACATTTACATGTTATATATGATATGTTCATTATACATAGACAGGTATAAATTTTACTGTAGCAAATGCATTTTAGGAATATAGAGATAGATAGATATCTCTATATTATTTGTGCTGTTAAGTAAATATATAGCATGCCTGTTTTGCAACAGTATCCATAATCTGAGCTTCTGTGATGTTGCTTCCAGGTTTTCTCACAACATAGGCCATTGGAATCTGTCCTGCTTCTTCATCAGGAAATCTGCAGTCAGGTAAAATGAATCATTAGATTATAAATTATTACCAATAAAAAAAAAACAAACAAACAAACAAACACAGCTTTAGAAACTTAGAAATTGAGTGGATAACCAAGAACTTTCTAACTTTGGGCTAATCTCTTGTGAGTTTTAGGGGATGGGGGAAGGCAGTTGGAAACATACGGAATAACAGCGGCATCAGCAACATCAGGGATTGACTGAAGCAGATGTTCTAACTCAGCAGGAGGAACCTGAAAATTGTTCCAAAACCTTAGCTTTTTGTTATGTAAATGGTAAAAGGCATCCATCCAATTAACCATCCAGTTTAATCACTCACCTGATAGGCCTTGTATTTGATAAGTTCCTTCAACCTGTCCACAACAAACAAGAACCCATCCGAGTCGAAATAGCAGAGGTCCCCCGTTCTTAGCCATCCTTCCAAATCCAATGTTGCAGAAGTGGCAGATCTGTCGCCAACATAACCTACCATCAAACAACAATACTCCTTAGAAATAGTAAACAGCCGTACGAGTAACTTAATTAGTTTCTGAATGAAAAATTGTAAGTGACAATGCAAAATCAAGTCCTGACAACCACAGTGTGCAAGTAAAGGTCAAATGAGCCATCAAAGAAACAACCAAACTTTATTTACACAGTTTTGGGTTATTGCAGTTTCACCTTTCATGATTAAAGGCCCTCGTAGCCAGAGCTCGCCGCGATGGCCGGGAGGCAATGCTTCCCCTGTTTCAGGATCGACTATCTTAGCTTCCACAGTGGAAATAATTCGGCCAGCTGAACCATGCTTTTGACATTCTTCAGGGTTTATCATTCCCGTTGTCCCGCCGGTTGTCTCGGTAAGACCATAACCCTATCATTATAAACAATGCAAGTATTTAGCCAAATCGATATAATTTTTAACTAGATACAGAACTTAAAATGTGTCACGTTTCACTTTCAAATCATACTTTTTCTCTCAAAATGTGTTCAGGTATTCAAATTGATATAATTTTAAAATAGAGATGTAACATGTTTTGACAATTTTTACTCAATATTTGTTTCAAAATGACAGGAATGTGATAAAAACTTACTGTAACAAATATAACAAAAAATAACACATACCAAATTTGAAAACATGATATAATAATTCAAATGTACAGTAACATATCTTAACAGTAAAATTTGTTTTGGAAAGTTTAAGCTTATTTTTTAGATCTTAATTCTATAAAATAGTAAACTTGAAGAAATTATTATTCTCCGGACTTTGTGGTGGTGAAGACACTGCCACGCTGACTTTCGGAAACGTATTATTATCAGGCGGTTACAAATTAAGCGCGTGCAAACACGCGTACCTGAGAAATATCCACGTTGGGGAACCTGGCGTGGAACCGTTCGGCGACCTCCCTTCCAAGCGGAGCGCCGCCGCAGGCCAGCAACTTGACGGAGCTGAGGTCGTACTTGGCCACCAAATCGGACTTCGCCAGGGCCACCACCAGCGGAGGCGAGACGGGGATGTACGTCACCCTGTACTTCTGAACTGCGGCGAGCATCTTCTCGAAGTCAAACCGCCCCATTATCACCGCCGTCTCTCCCATGGAAACCGTTCGTATAAGCATGAAAAAGCCGAACACGTGAAACAGCGGCAGCATGAGGAGCGCGACTGCTTCTTCCTGCGGAGCTGTAGAATTTCCGTCGGTAAATTTGCTGTTGTACAAGGTGGCCACCAGAGCGATAAAATTCCGGTGAGTCAACTCGACGCCTTTAACTCGGCCGGTCGTTCCGGACGAGTACAGAACGGTTGCGGTATCGGACTGGCGAACGAGTCGTCGGTCGGGCGAATCGTCGTGGTGAGAAGTGGGGCCCTCGAGCATCGCGGAAAAATCGGTTGAATCTAGGATAACCGTCCCGAGCGGTAATGAAGGGAGTTTGTTGGAAGCTGCGGAAGTAGCGAAAGCGACGGCGGGTTTACTGAGTCGGACCATGTGAGCCAACTCGGAGCGAGTGGAGAGCGGGTTAGCAGGCGAAACGACGACGCCGAGAGAGAGCAGGGCGAAGTACAGAACAGGAACGTCGAGGGAGGTCGGAGATAGAACAAAAGCGACGTCGTTTCTCGCAAGAGAAGGAAACCGGGACCGGATAGCCCCGGCGAGAGCTCTGGTCCGGCGCAGGAAATCGGAGTAGGAGAGCTTCCGGTCGGTGGCGGCGTCAATAATAAATGTGTCCGCAGCGGCGGTAGCCGGCGAGCGCAGCAGTGAGATGGCATATTCGGCAATGGAGAGAGGCTCGTCGGCGGGAGGCAAGTAGACCGGCGGTCTGAGACTCCGAAAGGTCTTGGTTTCATAGCAATAACCATTGGTGGGGTCAACAGCACCTGGCACCGCCATTATTGACCACAGTTTGTTGCGGTCCTCTTCCTTCACCTAAATAAATAATAATCAATGAAGAACGAAAGCAAAGATGCTAATCAATACAGATTTACAATTTTGACATGAATCGTCTGATAAACTGATAATGAACGGGTGGAAGAGGAAGCTATTTATCTGAACTCTGGAAAGTACGCACATATAAAACATGATTTTAGGGAGTGTATTCAATTAATTGCAAAAAATAATTAAAAAAAAATGTGTGTATCAACTTTAACCGCACTTTGGTTCACAGAATTTGGAGGGAATAGAAATACAATTCTATAATAGCATGTTTGGTTCACGGAATAAATTTTAAGGGAATAGGAATAGTATTCCATAGGGAATGGAGTAGGACTAGGACGGGAATAGAATAGGAATTGTATTCTATTGTTTGGTTCGCTGAAGGAATAGACTTTAGGAATGTAATTTCAGTGTTTGGTTTGTTCAAGGAATAGAAATGGAATGTGTTTAAAAGATATAAATACCCTTATAAAAATGTATTATTATTATTATTATGATATATGAAAAATATATATAAATTATATATAAAAATATAAAAATTGTGAATGAACGGAATTTTAAGAACCCTAATCTACCATATGTCCCTATGAATATAAACAAAGATATGTGTGTTTATAATAATAATAATAATAATAATAATAATAATAATTATTATTATTATTATTATTATTATTATTATTATTATTATTATTATTATTTATGAACTTATGTATAAACTTTAATGAATATAATGTATTATATAATTTTCAAAAAAAATAATGTATTATATAAATGCGTATATTTAATTAATTATATTTTTAATATATATATATACATACATATATATATATATATACATATATATATATATACATATATATATATATACATATATATATATATATATAAGGGTATTTTCGGTATTTTAGTATAAAGGCTATTCCCAAATCCTTGGGAATAGCTAATACCAGGGGGGTCCCTAGGAATGGCTATTCCCCCTGCAAAGGGAATAGGTCATTCCCGGGAATGCTATTCCCAGGAATAGAAAGGGCAACCAAACGATGGAATAGGTCTATTCCCGGGAATGGTATTCCATTCCCGACCTATTCCATGAACCAAACACGCTGTAAGGGATTGAATAGGTAAGTAATAGAATAGAAATTGTATTATAGTATTTGGTTTGTGGAAGGAATAGACTTGAGAATTGTATTCCAGAGTTTGGTTGGTTAAAGGAATAGAAATTGAATATATATTTAAAAGACATAAATGCCCTTGTACAAAATTTTTATTATTATTATTATTACTACTACGCACCACACCGCAACCGCAACCGCAACAGTTTATATATATATATTATTTGTAAAAAAAAAGAGAGAGAGAGAGAGAAATTTAGAACAATACCTTGAAGAACAATTTCAATTTGCAATGGCGGAAGGGAGATGCGTGCGATGACAGAAAGAAAGGTGATGTGATACAATTATAGAGAGAAAACTGAGTCTAAAAATTTTTTAAGGTTTAGAAAATGGTAAAAATGGAAATAAAGTAAAATATCTATTCCTAATAGGTCAGTAACAGGCTAATATCATGGGGTGCTGGTAATAATTCATTCAAAATATGAGTGGAGGCTACTTTGTCCATGTCCAACTATTTTTTAATAAATAATTATATTAAAAATATGAGTGAAAATCTTTTTTTTTAATATAATTATTTTGATTTATTATTTTAATAATTTTTTGAATGAACTATTTTCTCAACTATTTTCCTTTATTATAAACTCTTTTATGCATATTTGCTCTCAAAATATGAATTTCTTTTTTGGGGGCTTACATAAAGGGAGTGAGGAATAATCTTGGGGCCTCTTAAATAAAATAATGAACATTAGGTACTCCAAAAAAAAAAAAAAAAAAAAAAAAAAAAAAAAAAAAACATTAAAGATGTAGGGCAATATGATTGGTCGACTATACAATTAAAGAATTGTTTGATTTGACAATCAACTAACTACACAATACAACAAGAGTATTGACTCTGAATTTAACATAATCAGTTTGTCGCCTGATTTAAAAGTTATGATGGGAGGCAACAACATGTTTGAAAAAAAAAAAAAAAAAAAAAACTCAATAAACTTAGAATTAGTCTGGCGAAGTTAGAATCACCTAAATTAGTGGTTTTACTCCTCTAAAATAGAGATTATCCTAAACTAGTCCATCAACTATAGATGATTAAATTGAGTAAGTTTTGCATAATCAATAGAACTATTTTAAATGAATTTATAGTCAAATGTTAAATTAAAAATTATTACATAGTCGATGGACTATTTTAAATATTAATGCTCCAAAACAAGGCTATCATCTTGTTATTTATTTCATTATTATTTTGTATATTCTAAGAGCATCCCCAAGAGTGGTTCTTAGGGAATTTTGTTTAAAACAAAAAATTGAGGGATGAGTTATTTTGTGATGGGAGAAGAAGTTTTCTTGGATGTTTTTTATCCTTAAAAAAAAAAATACGGGTCTCATTAAATGGGAATAAACCGATAAGAGCAACTTGCAAATGCATGTTGAGCGCGCGAATATTCTTATTTTAAAATTTTGTTGTCATAATTTTTTTTTTCATTTTTTCCCACTTCTCTTTTCATTCCCTTTGTTACTTGTCACCGCAAAACCACCAAAAATCTCACATTTATTGGAGCACATGTCAAAGATCTAGTCATATTAATACAATCTTTTGTCTAGAAAAGTAGAAAACTATTGCCATTTTTTAATTCATTATTATATTGGAGTACTTATGTAATGATAGCAACGTGACACAAACATTTAACATTTTGACATGATGTAATTATTTTATTTGGCTCATAAAAATTTGTAAAAATAAAAATATTTATATTTATTTTTAAAAAGTAGCTAATATTTTTTAAAAAATAAACGTTAAAATTGGAAAATGAGTAGCACATGTCCGCACTAAATTTTGCAGTAGCCGCTAACCAGTCGGTGTAGAATTATTTATGGTCGGGGGCATCTATAAAACGTGCGACTATTTTGTAGTAACAAAATTCATCAATTAAAATATATATACTCCTAATAATTACTTTGTTCGCAATTAAGATATTGTGGTTTAATGACATCACTGTAATCGTTGTTGATATATAATGTTGTTGAGCAGATACTACGGAACCATCATTCAACATTGTGGAGTAAATTAGGAGTTATTATACCATGGACCGTCCACATTGCAAGGTGGACCCTAGCCCTAAACAACATTGAATTATGTGTGTTTCAGAATGTAAATTGTGTTTCTAAGTCAACACACATAAAAGTTTTACTAAATTTTTAAAAAATTAAATTGTGTATTTTTAATATTAAAAAATTTTTAAAAAATTAAATTGTATATTTTTAATATTAAAATTGACTGTAGTATTTTTTTTTTAAAAAAAAAACTTCAAATTACATACGGAATATATGTTAACTGTGCAAGACATTTTCCCTTTGTAATTTTACTTTTTATCTGTGGGGTCCAACTTGGTAGGAAGCTAGGGGAAGTAGTTAATAGGACAAAATGAGATTTTGAAAGGAGCAATTAACAACGAAAAGCTGAAGGACAAAGATTTCTGGGTCCCAAGCCCGATTCCAAGAATAGCAAGCCTTCGATTAAGTATTGGGGTTGATGCAGCAGAGAGAATAAAATTTTGGATATGGACCAAATGGAGTGAACAAGTAAATAAAGCAACCAACTTGGATACCAAATCATTAAAAGTTGAGATTAACAAGGGAAATCCAGTCCAATACAATACAGATCAAAGCTTTGCTTGTAAGGCAGGAATTTGGGCAAAGCTATTTAGCAGCTCGTGTTGGCTACATGTCCACGTTGATCTTGGCATCGAAATGTGAGCATTCGTCGAAAAAGGCCTTGAAGTGTTGGTATGAATGCTTCACATCATCCACTCCGCACATTTCTCTTATGCTGTGCATTGACAACTGAGGAGCCCCGACGTCAACAGTTCGAATTCCCACCCCGCTTGCCAATATGGGTCCAATGGTTGAGCCGCACGGCATGTCATTGCGAACCACAAAGTCCTGTAAGCAATGCATTATCCAAAAACAAGGACCAATAATATAATGTTCACTCGTTAAATCTTTTGTTTCATGCTAAACAAGTGCATAGTAAAATGGGCAATGTAATTCCAAGACTTCCGCTTATTCTAGCAAGGAAAAGTTGTGATTAATTCATGGGGTAAAATCATTCTTTCTCTTTCACTCACTATTCTTTTACTATCCATGGTTTTCAACTCACCTGAACAGGAATGTTGTGTTTGGCAGCTATTTCCCTGAAAATGAACGAAGTCACAGCATTGGTTGCGTATCGTTGATTTGCATTGTGTTTAATCACAAGGCCGCCATGAATTTTTGGCTGATGGTTATCTTCATGCTTATCCTAAAAAACAAAATCAATTTAAAATGCAATAAAAAAGACAAGTATGTAACTAACGTAAATGCAATTAAAACATTAATTTACCATATAATTGGGATGTAAGGCATGTGCCATGTCAGCAGAGACTAGCAAACTCTTTTGGATTGCTTTTGTGACCAACTGGAATGTAATAACAGCAAAGTAAGATATAAGCTTGACAAAATTAGCTCTAAAATCTATTCTGCTACAAGGCAGCAGTAACAGGAAAATATTACACATGTAACAAATACTTCATAAGTTTTTTTTTCCATTACACCCTAGAATCAGATTTTTCTTAGACTTGTTCATTCCAATATTGGCTTATGAAGTCGGTGAAGTAATCAGGAATTTTCTTCATTCATTTTTCTGGAAAGGCAGAAGGCCAAATTTTAAAAATTATATGAAAATTAGCAAATAAAGAAGCATTAGATTGACTTTCAAATTACTACAATGACTGGCAAAACAAAATAGAGTATGCTTTTTTGTAAACATGAAAGGATTATTATCTGCCAATGTGAGAATATATGAGGGCATGGGTTTGTTCTTAGAAATTAGAACAGAAGCAAACAATGAGAATATATTTGATCTAGACTCTAGAGCACTTTTTACCTTCGAGTCAGAGTCAAAGGAACTTGTAATTCGAGAGAGAGCATCTAGCATGACAGGGGATCCAGCTCCTTGGGCTGAATTGGACCCAACCTCCTCATGATCAAACAAGGCCACCATTCTTACACCAGTTTCATCCTGTAGACTGTTCTCAGAAGAGGTTGAATCTACCAATGCCTGAAAAGACCAACAAGGTACAAATTCCATTAGGGAAAAAATATAGAACCAAGTAAAAGTACCTTGAAATTAACAAGAAAACCAATGATTCATGTGTGATAATTGCAAGACAGCATTGGCCCGGTCTGGTAACCAAAAATTTGATGTATTGATTTTGCCAGACTGAATACAGAAACCAAGTTCAGTTAGTTCAATTTAGTGTGGGAATTCAGTTTTCAAAATTCAAGCTTAAGCAGCTGCGACCATTTATGCAAGAGAGCGAAAACATAAAGAGTAATACTTAAGACATCAGCATCAGAGCCTTTGATAAGTTATTACAAGTAATATTCAAAAACTGAAGATTCTTTGCATATTGCTCGAACACTCAGATAAAGAAGTTGCAGCCCTGTGCATTATTATATACTCCATACCAATCAATAGCCATCATTAGTTGAATGTGGAAAATGATATTAAGAAATCAAAATTCCTTTTGCTAATTTCTTGCGCACTATTGTGTTGCCAGATAACTATAAACAAATAAATAAATAAATACCACAAGTTCTCTATAGACTAGTTACACTTGCATCTTGATGCAAATGTTCAACACATCTAATCATTTCATATTATCTAATGTAATAACTTGTACTGTACCAGTTTTTAAATTGCATGATTCATAGGCTTAATTCTTCAAATACTTAATACACTAGAAGAGATTAGAAGTAGAGATTTCTTGAAATGCCAATTCACCAAAAGAGACATCAGACATTCAGACGCATCACTCTTTTCAAGTTTAGAAAACTATCACATGCTATATATTTTACTCAACCCTTACATTAGCATTAATATGTCTGTTACCTTTAGAGAACAGAAGGACATGCAAAGATTATCAAGTCTTCCAGAAAACACAAACTCCTTCATAGCACCACCAATAAGACTTGGTTGAGTGTCACATACTTGCAGCTCAAAATCACATATGTCACCAGGTTCACAGCCAGCCTGATCAGCAAGTAGCTGGAAGAAAGAAAGAAATTCTTTACAACTCATGTTTTCAACACATATCTTAAAACTATGGGGTGTTTGGTAAAAAGCTAATCCACCAATTTTTGGCGGATTTGACCAACAAGTCAAACCGCTAAATCTGGAATCCATAAGCCTTGCAAGCCTCTTAGAACAGTGCACACTATTTGAAACTATACAATAAGGGCAAGAATAATAAACATGCAAATCTCTATAGGTTATTACCTGCAGAAGAAGGGAATGATGCCTATTGGCATTAGTGTTTATCTTTTCACTAGACTTCCCATCACTTGGAGCCCCATTTTCAACTGAATCAGCAGCTGGTTTACTGAGCTCCGCCTATGAAAAGAATGTTGAATGGATCAAGAAATGAATAACTGGAATCAGGCACTAATAAATTACACAAGGAGCCTTTTGTTTCTTTTGTATTCTTCCTGTTTTTTGCAATGCCACTAGACACACAAGGGTTTTTGTGGCAGAATCATTTACAATAAAACATCCTGGCTAATGGATTTTAAAGGAGGAGTACTGTTGCAAGTGATCTATGAACCCAGAGAGAAATGGATGCTTAAAATGTAGCAATGCTTCTAGAATGTTTTGCAGAAGGAGATGGAGAAGGAAAAGAAGAGATTGATAAGAAAATATATAGAAAGACTTGCATATCACCCATTCAGGAGAATACAGGCTACCACTTTTAAGAATGTTACAAACCCTAGTTGACTAAGGATTAGAAGACTGACATATGGAGATCAAGCAAGACAAGTTCTGTATGGTTCAATGGTCCCAAAATCTTTATTAGTCTTGATTTTTGTTTATCATTGGGGATGCAATCATTATCATATCATTACGAAAGAACCAGATATATAATAAAGTTATGGAAAAGCTGGAGAAAATTTGGAAGAATGAGTTCAACACCATACTACACAACAATAGAATGAGTATTAACAGTTAACAATTATGCTACAATACTTGCAGTCCAAAAACTACCTTAATTGATGTAGCCAGCATTGGAAGAAGATGACTCTGTGTATTCACTTTAAATCCATCATTAACTCCCCTATCAAATAGGAAAAACAGTTAGCATTTGTAGACAGACAAGTCCTAACTCCACGAAGATAGGAGAAGCATTCGAGAGGCAACAGATAAAGCCACTTATTGCAACATCAACGTCTATTATAGCTCAGAGTACTCGGCTTATAGTTCAAGATACTGTGATAATTCCAGTTTAAATCTTATATTAACCACATTTGAGCACAAATAAGCTAAGACCTTCTCTTCTTAACCTCCCAACAACTAAAATAAGATGTGTCAATATTTTGAATTGAAACAAATTAATTAGAGTTAAATATATTAAATTTGGAGAAATTATTAAACAATTCTGTGAATTTCAACAGAGTATATGTTAGAAGTTGCATCAAATAGTCATGTTCAAAAGAAAATATTTATATACCAATTCCCATTAAACTTTTATTACTTTTCTATGCAAGTCAAAGGATCCATGTAAAATACCCATGCCTGAACACTATCTGTCAGGCACAAGAATGTAATTTAAACCAAAGAGCAATTAATTTAGAAATTCATAGTATTGTACTGACGATGGAGCAATAGAGAAAATTCTCTGGATATATTTTTGTACAGTGCTGGATATATTGTACAAACAGTAAAAATAAACAATCATAGTTTTATGCTAACAGATGTACCTGTCCAAGTGTATTGCCAAAGTTGGGATTCTCATTATAGGCTCCTGAATTCTCACCAGCCGCTGTGCATAGGACTCTGACCCGTCTTTCCTTTCCCTTACTATTATCCTCCCAGCAACAGATAAATCACGATCAAACCACGTATGCCAGAGACCACCTCCATATGTTTGTACACCAACTTCTAGATAACCACCTTTACATACCTGAAGCAACCACAGTTATTATAAACACGTGTTTCGATTTCTCCCTAGAACACAAACCTAGATTACCTTTGTAGTCGGCTTTAGTTTCAAGCAGGGGCTATCAGTATGAGCTCCAAGAATATAGAACCCATTTCCAGCAACATATCTACAGCAAAAATTCAATAATACCAGGCATTAAATAATAATAACCACAGTACAATATATTCCTTGCACTTGTGTCATCTATGAAGTTTTGATTTTTATTTGCAGGCTCACATCTTTAAAACAAACAATAAAAATTGTCTAAGATAAACATAAAGGAAAAACAAAAAGAGCAGCAACAACATACTCAATTAAATCGATTTATCATCATAAATCAATAAACTACCAAAAAAAAAATCTAATTCAACACTAGATTCTTACTTTGAGCCAATAGCACTAGATTTACGCACTAAATTCTTACTTTTGGCCAATAGCAAAGGCAACGATGGTAGAGTGGTTCCGGGTGAAGTAATACTTATTGCCGGCTTTCAAATCCCAGTCTTCTCTCTCTGAGACTTGCTGGTATCCTGCACTCTTCAGCTTCTTCTTCGCTTCCTCTGAAATCAAAACCGCAGAAAACAAAAATTACAAAAAGCGGGAAAAATCTACGATACATAGAGAGAAATGATGGTTGCTATGAATTCGTATCGGTCCACGAGCGAGATTGAGAAATTGTAGTACCGACGGCATGGAAGGCTGTCGGCGACGCGTTCAAAAAGTCAACCAGATCAACTGCCGGTGAGTGTTCCATCGTTCGAAGCTACAATCTCTCTCGCAATCTATCAGCTAAAACCCTTCCCCCATTAATTTAGAGTTTGTTTGATTCGGATATGGGAACTAGAATGGTATCAAATACTTAATAATGTATTTTAATGAAAGTATTTTGTTTGGTAGTACTGTAATAGGGTGGAATGGGAATAAATTTTAGCATTTTGTATTATAAAAAACTGCAATGTAAAATAGAAGAATAAATTTTACATTTTGTCCTGATTATTATACATAACAACATTTTTTCATTGAGTATTAAAATTTTTAATTAGGTATATGAGTATCACATTTGGTCTGATTATCCCATTGTTCAGTCAACTATTACCAAAATTGCTCCTTTCGAATAAAATAAATGCAGTGTTCTTTTTTTAGTAATTTGTCGAAAAATTAGACTGATAAGATTAAATGTGACACAAATTTTAAAAAGTTAATAACTAATAACCAAATGTGATTCATGAGAATAAAAATTTTATCATAATAGAATAACCTGAGTGCAGTTTTACACTTTTTTACTGATGCGATGACATATTCGCAATTCTTTGTTACTGTCCCAGTGCTTTTTACTGCTAGGCTCCATTTGGTGAATAATGGAATCAATTTTGGAAGAAAAATAATATACAACGTATAATTTTAAAAATCTACTCCATACAAATTAATAACTTCATTGAATCTCTCTCCCGCCATTTCACAGCGTTAGTTGGTTGGTTGGTTGAAGATGAGCAAACAGCTCTGAAAATTCTGTACAGAGAAACACACACAGTGAGTAATCATGGCGGTTAGGACCAAATACGCCAAGAACACATCATCCTTCATTGCTCTAAATCCATCATTTTTCTCGCATTTGCTCTCCCTTTCTCCCTTCAATTCCATGCAAATCTCTCCCCGGAAGGCTTCTTCCACTTCATCAAGAAGATCCACCAGCTACCTCTCCCTCATCCTCCTCTTCCTCCTCGTCTCCGCCGCTTTCCTCGCCATCTGCACTCTCACTTTCGCCACTCTATGGCGCAACTCAATTTCCTGCTCCGCAATTTCGTCCCTGGGGGCCCGAGAGTACGATCCTTTCTTCGCGATTTCCACGAGCGCCGCCGCCGCCATGGTGCCGCTGCCGCCGCAGAGGATCGGCGTCGCCGGGAACGTCTCCGGCGAAGAGAGGGAGTTCTGGCGGCAGCCGGAAGACGAAGGATACCGCCCCTGCCTGCATTTCAGTTACCAGTACAGGAAAGCGGCGGCGGCGATTGCCAGAGAGAAGCGGCGGTTCTTAGTGGTGGTGGTTTCCGGCGGGCTGAATCAGCAGCGGAATCAGATCGTGGATGCGGTTGTCATTGCCAGAATTCTCGAAGCTTCGCTTGTGGTTCCTGTTCTTCAAGTTAACCGCATATGGAGAGATGAAAGGTAAAATCAAATCAATCCAGCATGTTCATTTGTTATGTGCAACATGTTCATTTTTTGCATGCATAATGTACATTAATGCATACATACATTCATACATTATTTGAAAACAAACATTTTAGATGTTTTGTAGTGTTTTTGACTAAAGAATCCTGAAATTGAAATGGCAGTGAATTTTCAGAGATTTTTGATGTCGAACATTTCAAGAAGGTCTTGAAAGCTGATGTTAGGATTGTGTCTTCATTACCATCCTCACATTTAATGTCCAAGCAGACAATTGAGAATCAGATTCCATTTCATGTTTCGCCTATTTGGATTCGAGCCAGGTTCTTCAGACAAGTAAGATCAAAGCAACTGGTTTTCTTGTTCTTCTTAGCTTTCTGAATATGGACTAATTAATCTGTAGTGTGTGGTTTGTGCAGCTGAACAGAGAAGGGCTGCTTATATTGAAAGGGTTGGAGTCTAAGCTCTCCAAGAATCTTCCACCTGATCTGCAGAAGCTTCGGTGTAAGGTAGCATTTCACGCGCTGAGATTTGCAGGTCCAATTCAGGATCTTAGCAATAGGATTGCTAGAAGAATGTGGGTTGAAGGGCCATATATTGCCATCCATCTCCGGCTGGAGAGGGATGTGTGGATCAGGAGTGGATGCCCGGCTGGTTTAGGCGAGGGGTATGACAGGATCATCAGCAAGGAAAGGGAGTCTCATCCTGAGTTCCTAACTGGCAAGTTGAACATCACAAATGCTCAGAGAAGACTTGCAGGGTTGTGCCCTCTAAATGCCTCAGAAATGGCAAGGTAAAAATCTGCTGACATTTGGTTTCTTGAAATGCTTAGACCAAAAGATGTGTTTAAAGTTTAAACCAGGTGTGCCACACTGCTGCAGACTGCTCAAGGCGTTGGGGGCACCACGCAATGCACGAGTATATGTCGCTGGAGGGGAGCCATTCGGTGGAAAACTGGCACTGCAGGCTCTGCAGGAAGAGTTCCCGAACCTGATGAGTAAACACACGTTGGCGCGAGAGGATGAGCTCACACCCTACTTGAGCAAAGCTTCTGTGTTGGCTGCAATCGACTACATCGTGTCCCTGAACAGCGACGTGTTTGTTACCTCCCATGGGGGAAACATGGCCCGAGCCCTGGAGGTATGTAACAATTGTATCAATGTTGAAGTTGAATCTCACTATCAGTTTAACCTTTTAGGTTCTTTCAACTTTTGCCCTCTTTTGGCAGGGACACCGTGCATATTTAGGACATAGGAAGTATATAAAGCCGAACAAGCGCATGATGTTTCCCTACTTGGATTATGCATTCATCTCAGACACAGAATTCAGTAGCATGATGAGGAAACTTCATAAGAAATGTCAGGGGCAACCTCAGCCTAGGACTAATAAGAGGGATAGAGATGTATTGGCATATCCTGTGCCTGAGTGTATGTGTAAATAGCATAAAAGATGTAAATCTATCAAACTCATCAGCTCACTGAGTCTGTGACTTGTAAAGCAAATGAAATAGAGTTGTTGCATTTTTTAAAAAGAGTATTTGGAATACAGTGCAACATAGCACAGTTACTGATGAAAACACATTCAAGTAGGGGTCTCTAACAATGACAAAATTCCCTAGAACAGAGAAATCCTACAACATACAGGCATGGCCTTTCAGATTTGAGTCATTCAAAAATGTGAGAAAGCTAGCAAGCAAATCTGAAGAGACAACTGGCACTGGTTGCAATCTCACACTAGTATCATTCATTCAGTCTTCATTTTCAGACTTGGACTTCTTCTTTTTCTTTTTACCTTCGGTAGCTGGTTGAACTTCCTCTCCCTCATCCTTACTCTTCTTTTTCTTCTTTTTTGTCTTTCCATCCTCCGTGCCAGTTCCATTCAAAACATGTGCATTTTCTGCTCCTGTGTTGTTTTGCTCCTCTTCTGCTTTTCGCTCCTTCCGTTTCTTCTTTTTGGGTTCTTCAGATGCATCACCATTTGTATTAACAAGTTTATCTTCTTCCATGGGTTCACCATCCTCCACAGCTTTGGATTTCTTTTTCTTGCTCTTCTTTGTGGAAGCTTGACTGGGTGCTGTATCCACATCCATAGACTCATCTGCATCTCCAGTAGAGGTAAGAACAGTGATACATATACCATAACGTAATTAAATGTTATTATTAGATTGATCGACACCAGTCTAAGAGAGACTTTCTATGCCTTCTCTAATAGACAAATACCACCTAGGTTGAGTATATTCAAAGTTGAAAAGCCAGCAAAAATAAAAAAGGTGTAATAATGTTCTTGTTGTTACCAGTTAAGTCTTTCTTCTCTATATTCACAATACTCAGCATATTGAGGGTGTAAAATTTGCATGACATAC
The DNA here is from genome assembly GCA_003576665.1 of Ipomoea trifida. Classification (NCBI taxonomy): domain Eukaryota; kingdom Viridiplantae; phylum Streptophyta; class Magnoliopsida; order Solanales; family Convolvulaceae; genus Ipomoea; species Ipomoea trifida. Next base: position 3,251,423 of record CP025654.1, read on the forward strand.
CTTTACTTTGGAAATTTTCAATAGCAGCTTTCATAACATCTATGTTTTTACGCGGTGCAACACCCTTATCATAAAAGTCAAGTCGCTCCTCAACTTGTTCACGGAGTTTCTCTCCAAAGGATGTAGTATTGTTATCTGTGCAAAAACAAATAACTAAATAAGTTCGATCCAATAAATAAGTTGGCACAGAAGGATTAAGTTCTGGTTTAAATATTTAATAGTTGTTTACAATATAAATGCTAAGGAACCATGACTAACCTAAGAAACAGTCTAGGCGTGAAGCAATCGAGCACTTGTTTGCAAGATAACGAGCCATTCGCCCTTTGTTTTTGGCAGAAGCACGACCAATGAAAGAAGAATGAAAAATAAGACCATACTTGGGTGTGTTTCCTTTGGTCTTCAAGGCCCTGAATCAGCAATAATGCATGACTAAAATGGTTAAACAAGATTTATTTAGCTATAATAGCAGGAATGCGAACTAAAAAGAATACACAATAACGAGCATACAGTTTGCTATGCATCCAATAAACAGTGGGAATGGTCCTCAATTGCCATTTGCAAAAGCATCATTAAGCATGCATACTAAATGTAGTTATATACAACGGAAGTGCCTAGTACAATACCTAAATAGTGCCTTCTCAGCACCAAGTATCTGGAGGGTAGAAGACGGGCATTTGGCAAGGTTTGTAAGACTACCAGCATGAGAGATTAAACGAGCTCCAACAACTTCACCAATAAGAGCAGCTAAATTTGGTGCAATGTCATGCATCTTGGCAACCAAATAATCATAGAGCTTCTTCCTGTACTCAGAAAGATCCATTACTCTCTGTGCGAACTGCTTGACATTAATCAAATCAATTGGAGACAAATCATGTCCTGAAAAATAAACAGAGACTCAGGAAAACCGAAAACCATTCAACATAAACCTCCTCTACAAAATCTACAATTTTGTACCCATGGATGCTTTTGCAGCTTCAATTATTTCCTTTGCTTTATCTTCATCTCCAACTGTTTCAGTCAAGGCTGGTAAGCTATCCTCAGATAGCTGGGATTTGTCCTCAATAAATTTTGCCAGTTTGGCATATAGATAGTTATCATTAATAATCTTCACTAGTTCTGGGAAATGCCAGGAATACCATTCTCTGCATTAAATATTATTGACAGAAAGTTTAGAAGGCATAAGTAAAAAGTGGTCAATTTCAGCATAAGCAAGAAATACATACCTAACTCTCATCGAGAAGGTATTTACATCTTTATCAAGAGTATCAAGCAAGAATATTGCTTGAATAACCATATTGTCAACCCGATTAACATTGAACTTGACCTTTGCTCTGCTATAGCTGTGGCCCAAACCCAGCTGGGCTTTCTCCAGGTCCCCTGCCTATAATCATTACAAAGATCACAAATGAATAAAGATTAAATATAGTAGGGCAGTGGGCAGGTTAACAGACAATATAAGAGGTAAGAAAATGCAAACCTTTAGGTTTTCAATAAACTTCTCAAAATGCAATCGCACTCCACGCAGAAGCTCTAGAACAAATTCATTGCTTTGGCAAGGAATCTTAGTTACTTCAAATATGTGGGATCCAAGCTTAGGCTCCGCAAGCCCAAGACTGAACTTAGCCTTCTTACTATCCTTAATTTTTGGGAGAGTAAGTTCCAGGAAGTTCCTTAGCTCATCTGTCATTTGCCCTAGAAACCAAAAATAAAGGACAAGAATTAGTTCTTACAACCAAATGGAGGACTAGTAAATAAACAAATAATACATTCAAATCTTAGCCATCCAGAACTCCAAGGCCTCATTTTTCTTATTATACAATTTCATTAAAAATTCACTTTCATATATATATCATAAAGAACATAAAACCACAATACACACAAAATACACTCTATTACGGAGCCAATAGAACATACATGCAGCTCAAAAACTATCTAGTTTTTTAACCATGGAGAAAACAGCATTCGTTTTTTTGCTTTTACACAAGTTTTTGGTTTCGATTCTACCTTCAGAAACGGCGTTGCATTGATTGAGAGCATCCAGAGCGGACTCGAAGGGGTTGAAAGCGACGAGCTTCACAACTTTTCCGAACCGGTTAAGATCCTTGACGGAATTCCGGACCGCCTCCGTATTCTGCCCGATTTCATCCAAGCCGTGGGCGTGGAACAGACCGTACCCGGAGGCCGACTCGTACAGCAAGTAGAGCGCCATGCCAACTGGGTCTCTTTCTTCCTTCCCCTTTGCTTCTCTTGGTGAGGCGGGGAAGAGAGGATACTAGGGTTTAAGGGTTTTTGTGTCGCCGCGGGTAACGTGCTATTCTATTCTATTATATATGCTGATGAATTCTGTGAGAACTTAAGCGTGCCCTAAATTTAGAGTACGTTTGACATTAACCCCTTAACTTTATGTTGTGCCATCTTTTACCGGATTTAATGAGTTAATACTTAATACATGATTTGATCATTCCAAGTGTTCAAGTATGTTAACCTTGCTTGATTTTTGCTTTTCAAATTTATACAAACCTTTAATTATATAATTCTTACATTTTTTAAGAACCAATTTCAATTAATCAAATGATAAATACAATGGGGAGGAACTCTAACCCAACTACAAAGACTAGTATCCGAACGTGCAACCCGGACAAGAGTACGAGCACACGCATTCACTGATCTATTGATGTATCTAATGACAAAAGCCTACAAATTAGAATAAATAGAAAAACTATCTCTAATCACATGGCATATGATAAATTTAGAGTAAGTCATTGAAACTACGCCAAACTTGTTGACAATTGGTCTGAACACATATTTTATGCCATTGTTCATCCTTTAGCCAATAAATAACCACACAAAACAACTGTATTGATTAGTGTTAAGTTCTATATACCCAAGTTCAATATTCAAATATTGTGTCAAAGGATTATCTATACATGAATATTGACGTACTTGGACAACTCATTGGTGACCAATCAACTTCAAGTAAACTCATTTGGTGTAGCAATAATAGTATTGGATCAAGTTTTAATGAATAAGATACCCAATTCGACACATATCTTACTTTACGCCCCTGTTCCCAAACCCTGATTAACTCCACGCCCATGGCTTCCAAATCCCATGCACTAAATTCATGCCTTTAATTTGTCCAAATCTATTCCATCATATCGACTCCAAACCTTAGGTCAACCCTGAACTATTTGACTGACTCCAAATATTGGGTTAATCGTGGGACCAATATCTCCAAATGGGTAGGTTCTTTGCTTCATCATTTATTTATATGAAATTTTTTGTACTATACAAATTTTTATTTTTATTTTAATATAACGTTGCTAGCTTTGGGAGTTAATGCGCAACAACGAGAGCAAAAACGCACCTTGTTGATTTGGGAAACAATAATGGACTGATTGAACTTTAATACATTGTATAGTATAACGTCTCAGGCTAAAAGAGTGTTGCATAATCTCTGGCAATTAAGTATGAAAATTTTAACTTTGAATTGTAAACTTGAACGTAACAGTCATATGTTAGAGTGTTTGTTAGCTCATTTGTATTGTATTGTTGAGTCTTCTCATGTTAGGGTGAGCTAAGATATTACTCAGAGAGTCATGGTATATTAGCTCATACATTGACGTTTGTAAATGATTGTACAAATTTGAATGTTGGTATCAAATCCTCGCGCTTTGCATGATTTGTAGTGTTCTTCTTGAGCTCATATGGAGTTTAATTGACTTATCATAATTGTGACATCACAATTTCAACCTTTATCACATATATTAAAAATACCAATATGACAGCATACACCTTATACTGACATAAGACTTATGTGCAAAGATTGTATAACTCATGTGCAATCTTTGTGCTAAACATCACACCACCTCAATTTGAAAATTCACAAAATACATTTTCCTTTCTTATTTGAGAAATAATAATACTATTTTGTTTTTATTTACTAATTTATCTTATTCTATTAGTCGACTATTCTTATTGGCCTCACTTTCTTACATTTAATTTATTCGTAGGTTCAATAAGCGGTTTGTCTACCTTCATAATCACATCCACACATCGAGAAGAAAAAATCATAGTTATAATTTTTTTTCATCTCTTTAGCATAAGAATACACTTTAAATAAGATATATTATTATTATTATTATTATTATTATTATTATTTAATATTAAATACAATAATATTTCATACCATTAAATTTATATAACAAATTTATTATGACAAAAAAAGTTTAAAGATTTTTAAACTGTCGTGAATTTGTATTCAAATTGTATATTTTGTTTCTTACAAACTTCTTGACAAATTTTATAAAATATATAAGATATTATATATTATAACTCACAGTCTCACAATAGATAATATAAAATATTTATTACATAAGCAAATGTCTTTGATCGGACTGGATTATCTGAAGGGGAGTATCGCAAATCCTGGGCCTAAACCTGACAAACCTTGACCCCGGCCCGTGTTCGAGCTACATCGGCTATCTTTCTTCAGTATTTCCCTTCCATCTTCTCCTTCTCCTCCACTTGGTTGGTATCCTTGCATAACTTGCTCTAAATTCTCTGTGCGTAGCGGGTGCGAAGTGAGAGCAGAACCAAATTAGGGCGTCAGAGACATGGGGGAGGGCGAGTGTGGATCGTCAACTCCGTCCAATTCGAAGCATGCAACGACGGCTTCTGATATCGGCGGCGGTGGAACGGCAACTAAATTCCTCGCAAACCTCCCTTCTCGCGGCCTCTTTTCCTCCACCGTGATCTCGTCCAATCCGGTAATTTCATTTCCTTTGCCGCTTTTCGCGAATGCTTGTGTTAATTTCTGCCTGCGATTTGATTATCATTCGCCGGATGCTTCTTAATCGAATCAATTGTGCCTATGTAAGTATGTAATTACAACTTGAAAGCTTTTAACTTCACTATAGTAACTATTAAGTACTGAGATTATATTAGTGGTTTGAGTTTTTACTAGTTTTAAACTCTGAATTCACTGATGAGATTTGCCTTGTTCTCCTAGAGTTCCTGTGAGCTTTAGTGCATAGATTTTTGGAATTCTCAGAATTTTGTGTGGTTGCCATTGTGTATTCACAGTTACTCAGTGAGTGATACTGTATAGATAATAGTAGGGTAAAAGAGAGGGGTGCATGATTAAGAAAAACAAGTGCATAGAAGTGTGATATGGTCCCATTTTGGCTCCACAAGAAATTGTAGAGTGGTACTTTAGATAAAGGATTCTCTCATTTATTGGATTAGTCTTTTGGGATGTGTTCTTACCACTCAACAATTTCTTTTGGAGCTGATGTGGAATCATATCAAAATGCTTGAAGTATTTATGGTGCTATTTTGGTGCATGGGAAGGGCAGAGGTCATATCGCGATAAATTACGGATGGGAGTTTTTTAAAATTTGATTGAAAGGAGGGGATCACCCACAAAATCAGCTCCTCGTAACTAAAATCTTCCTTGGGCAAAGAACACCCATCTCATCATCCAATAGAATTAGCTGAAGCAAAACCGGAGGTCTCTCAATCCACTGAACACCTCGAGCATGCTGAACACTCCTTGAAGCCAGATAGTCTGCAGCTCTATTCTGCTCTCGGAAACAGTGCTGAATACGAACCTCCCATTGTCTCCTTATCATGTGCTTACACCCTGTGACAACAGCGAGGACAGGCCCCCTTGGTACGGTATCGCCTTTAAGCCACCTTGTAGCCAGCTCAGAATCTTTCTCCAAAATCACTCTACTGAACCCTATAGCCCAAGCCAACCAAGGAACATCAAGCATAGCCCAACACTCCACTTCAATGGCACTACACAACCCAATGTTATGAGTGAACCCCCCCTAACCATCTCCCATTAGTGTCCTGCAGCAGTCCACTTCCACCGGCTTTATCTATTCCCGACTTATAACAGCCACCGATTAGATTTTTTTATATGATGGCAAGATGACATTTATGTATAGCAGTCAAAAATAAGAATCTTTTAGCATTCTCTTTTTATTTCCTTCTATGTTATTTGGTCTCTATGGGAATTATGGTACTGGTATTATACTGTTTGTAATGAATCCAAAACTGCTGTTGCAAATCTGGTGATTCATATGAGCAATTGAGTATGCAACTCTCAATGACTATATTGCTTTCTTCTACCACAAAGTTGCCCACGGAATACAATGGGCTACTCTATTTTTGTGGGTGAAGAATTATGCTAATGCATGTTTTTGTTTGTTTGTATCATTATCACCTGCAATATGTGTTAATAGTAACTGAAAAGTTTATTTTCCAGTTAAAGATAAAATATTGCTCAATCATAGATTTCTATATTCGTTCCTTTACTGCATGATCTCTGATTCACATCTTTGGAAATTTTGTACAGGGTGGAATGCGGGTTTATATTTGTGATCATGACACATCACCTCCAGGTTATTTTTTCCTTAACAATTAGCATCACGCACGTCAAACTATTTCAGCGACCTTATTTGAGCTTATGTACTACCATAAGGACTTATGCTGTTGTGCAGTTTTTTAATGTTTGGATAGGTTTGTGAATAGAGTTTATGGCTTCTAGCAAGTTGTTTTGAGCTTAGTTTTGCAAACGATTTCAAAGAGCTTATCCAAAATGAACTGAACAACAGCTTTTCAGAAGTCACTTGAATTTCAAAGGAGTTAATACCCAATTTAGTCCTCTACTATAATGGTTTTTCTCAATTTAGTCCTAAAAGTCTTTTTGTGCTTAATTGAGTCTTGACTTCAATAGTTTTACCAATTTGAGTCCTCTGTTAGGATAATAACTTGGTAATTTCCCCTTTATTAAAACCCAATTTAGTCCTGAATATAGAGGTTAATACCCAATTTAGTTATCGATTATAGTGGTTTTCCTTGATTTAGTCCTTGATTCTAACAGCCGAAGACTCAATTAGGTAAAACTACCGAAGTCCAAGATCCAATTAAGCACAACAAACTTTTAGGACTAAATCGAGAAAAATTACTATAATCAAGGAGACAAGGACTAAGTTGGGTATTAACTCAATTTCAATGCTATATGACTTGTTTTGAGCTTATTGATTAGTTCTTATCATAAAAGTACAGTTTTAAGCTGTCAAACTGGGTGAAGATTAGGTATTATCCTATTTTATTTATTTAAATATTATGTCAGGTTTAATGGGACTAATGACATTTCAAGATGTAGATATGTCATATTTGTGAAAACTGAAAACCAAATAAGTTTCAAGATGTAGGGTAGGATAATCAGAAGGGGATTTGTAATTTGCCAAGGACTAGCACCATGTTTGTTGCTTAGTATATTTACTTCTGTAAGCTCTGAAAATTTAAACTCCTAACCAGAACTACACATGAAGCCTTCTCCGTGACATGGTGATCTTACTTGTCACTCACAAGATTGCGGAAGCGAAGGTCTGTGTAAAATAATCTGGAGAATGTTGGATGACACTAAGATATCTCTAGGAAAAACTTGTTCTCTAGAATTGGAAAGAAAATCTTTCCTTCCCATCTTTTCACACTGCCGCTTTATCTTTTTAACTAATATGATAGCATAAACTTTGCAGTCTCTGACTTGATTCAGCAGACAAGTCACAACGTCCTCCCATGCTCTATCACAGTTTCTTTTTGCGATAGGACTTTATAAACTTGATTCTGACTATTTTCTTTGTCCAGAGGACCAGCTCATTAAGACAGACCAGATGAACATCTTAATTAGATCTCTCATGCTTAAAAAGCAGAAGGCTGAATCTGGTTCAAAAGATGGGAAAAGTGTTCCTACGAGTGAAAGTTCAAGAAAAAGGTATCAGTTTCACATTCTTCTGCATAAAAGCATTACAGGAAACATTTTGGTTATTCTTTATATGTATGCATTTACATTTCATGCAATCTGTGAATGATGTTTTACTAGCGAGTTCCTGGAGGTTTTATTGTTTTGTTGTTCTGGCTAACACATCAAATGTTATCTTACCTACCAACTTATTACTTTTAGAGGTGCGGAGAGAGCACTGGATGGTAGAACATCAGCAAAGAAGGCTGCAAGCAGCAGTCAAGCCGCTTCTCGCCAGGGTAAGCCTGTAACTATGACTTCTGTTTGAATGTGCTATTCATGGGGTTTGACTAAAACCTCTCTGTCTCTCCCTCTAGACATTAAGGGTGACTTTGGATATGACTCTTGAAATTTAGGGAGTGGCACTTAGACAACTATATTTTACTAAGTTTTCTGGAATTCCAGTTTACACAAGTCAAACTATTAGCAAACATAAAACTGGGGTGGAGGCATATCAGTTGAAATTGTAGTCTTGCACTGATGGTGACCCAGTCAATATAATATATGCATGACTTTGCTTTATATACCTTGATAATTGCCTAGAGTATAGACTAATGCTGTTTGGAATGCATGTCTTTCTAGTTTATACTTTACGTTGAATAATTTGAGGTAATCCTGGTGATAAATACCTTTCCTCAGTATAATAATTTAATTTATACATATATGTTCACTACTTTGCCTTGTTTTTGACAGAAGGAACTAAAAACCGTGTGCCTGAACGAGATTACCACAGCATGACAGTGGAGAGACTCCGTGCACTCTTGAAGGAGAAGGGCCTTTCCACGAGAGGAAAAAAGGCAAGAATTTATGATATTTGTCTTCTCATGTTACAGATATTTCCAAATGTTAGCGATTTTTTCAATACTGTATTGTTGATGCACCAGATTAAGCTTATTGTCTAGCATGAGGGATGTCATTTATTTGTTTTACACATGTTCTAATTGACAATGTTTTCTGGGCAGGATGAATTGATTGCCCGTTTGAAGGAGTCCCTTGAATAATGTACTCACCAGAGACTCGAGGAGGCTAAGTTTCCCTTCCCGACCCATCTGTAAAGCTGTCTGGCGCTAGGAAAAACTGGCTGTATGAACTTCTAATGTAACTTTAAGATGGAGCGACTTTGAACTAATATAGAACTGTGTAGTTTTTGCTACTAAACCTTGTATCTTCTATGTATTGTTTGGTGTGCCATTGCATATTTCCAGTATTAATTTTGGTCAGGTTGTACTGAACTAGTGAAACTTCAATTATTAAAATGTTTGATAGTGTGCATGGTACAACACATCAATGTGCATTAGGTATAGTTTATGGTTATAGTCTATAGACCTTGAATAATTTATATTTCAGTTCAACTTATCTATAGACTATAAGATAAGTTTGTCAAACGTGTAAAATAATCAGCAGCAAAAAAAACAAAAAAAAAAAAAAAAAAACATTATAACTTATCTTCTTCTTGGTCCCCTCTCCCTACTTCGTGTAAGTAAATGAAAAAGATGGCATTTTGTGAGTCAATGCACTTCCCATCCCCACTTGTTATTGGCAGGTGGCAGAAAACGCAAAAGCCAAGCCGCCGGTATTCATCCTTACCCTTCCAAAACCGCTGGCCGAGTATTTGGATTTCCATTTTAAAATTGTAATTTACACTCAAAACTTTGCATTAAATTAGGTTTTAACTAATTCTAAGGAATTCGTACAATTGGTAAGCTTGTTAATACAACTATTAATTTTTACAATATTGATGCCAAAAATATAAAATAATGTATGTTCAACTAATTACATGACTTTAACTAACTTGATTGGTCTGGAAAATCGTGCACTCTCCTCTCTTAAGAGATGTTGGTCTGGAGTTTGAACCCCTTGTATGGAATATTTTATTGTGAAATTATTTAATTATTTTTTAAATTTTTTTTACCCAGTTAAAATATGTTAGATTATTCAATCATATTTCACTTAATAAAAATCATTTAAAAAAAATTACGAACTATTACATGTAGCATAGCACGCTGCTAACAAAAAAAAATGTTAAACGAAATGCTAGACAAAGAGAATTGGGGCGACGTTTTTGCCCCTTCCTAGTTGCTATTCCTTTCATTCTGCCTTTATCTTTCTGCTGTCTGTTTCGGGCAAGTGGCCCCTACTGAAGAACGGATAAGAGGTAGCCTTAAAAATAGTGAAAATAATGGTCACTTTCATTTTCCATTTCCCCTTTTTTTAATTGGCTTAGATATATAATTATATATATACACGGATATAATATTGAGTTAATGGAAGCTTGAATGAATCATTGTGGATTCAATAATAGTGTGTCTCCTTCTTAAAAAGCAACAAATATCCAGTGATTGATTGATCTCTCGTTACCAGCTAGAGAGAGAGTGAGAGAGAGAGAGAAAGGCAAGATGCAGATGATAAGGGAGAGTGAGGAGGTGATCGAGGAGGTGAGTCAGGTGGTGACTCCCCGGAGCCCGGAGGCGAAATTGGGGATGCAGGTGGAGGATCTGTGGGACGTTCAGGAGCCGCAGCTCAGTCCTACTGAGAAGCTCAATGCTTGTTTTGAAAGCATCCCTGTCTCCGACTTCCCTCCCGCCGCTTCCAATCAAGGTACTCTTCTCTCTCTCTCTCTCTATCTCTGTAATTCTATGTTTTATGATCGTATAATCAGGTTTCGTATACCGTTTTTCTGTGAATTTATTCTCTGATTGCGACATATGTACTACTGATTGTGATGGAGGTTTGGATTGATTGAGCTGTTTTTTTTTTGCATGCCGTGCGTGTGAATGATTTATGTGTTCTGCAGTTCTATGTGATTTTGACTCTAATACGTTAGCAATTATGGCGCGCAGTGGTTGAGATAAAATCGGATGCCAGTTTGGGCGAAGCTGTTAAATTACTATCCCAGCATAAACTGTTAAGCGCGCCTGTCGTGGATGTTGATGCCCCTGAAGATGCTAGCTGGATTGATAGATACATCGGCATTGTGGAGTTCGCCGGAATTGTGGTCTGGATTCTGCATCAGGTGTGCATGCCTGTATTCAAACTTCTAATTAATGGATTTTTGTCTTTCAACACTGATGAATAGATTTTTGTTTTTCTTCCAAATTTTTTGTCATGATCCACATTGATTTTCTGTTTAGAATTTAAATCCAGGTAAATTATACTATGGACGACAGATAAATGTTCATTTTTAGTATACTGAATGTTCATTTTTAATGTGTTTGAAAGTTTTTTTTTTGGTAGTATATCTAAATATAAACCTTCAACAAACTAAAATAAACATTCAGTATACTAATAATGAATCTTATGTCATCGGTCCGTCTTGTAAGGTGGACGATGGCCTATGGTATAATGATTGGTAAATCCATCCATCAACAATACTATTGGAGTGACTCTGCTGTGAGACCGGTTGGGTTAATATGGAAATGGGGTACTTATACTGAAAAATGTAATATTAATCAAGAATAAACTATCCCTTACTTATAAGGGAAAGTGTACTACTTTTTGGGAAAAATGTAATATTAATCAAGAATAAACTATCCCTTACTTATAAGGGAAAGTGTACTACTTTTTTAGGAAAAACGTAATATTTTAAAATCAAAATGTAAAAGTATTACTTACATTTTTCTTCAAAAATATTACGCTTTCCCTTATAAGTTAGTATTACATTTTCGAGTATAAATATTATATTTTCATATTGACCAGACTCATCTCGATGGATCTCATAGACAAAGATCCGTGGGAAGTTTTCTGTATGATTTTCATTTCTAAGGAATGTGAAAGTGATACAAAATTCCACGTGGAGGAAATAGATCAATAATATCAGAAAAAGTTCTCTCTTTTTGGGCTACAAATTTGTTAAATTGATGGATGGATAGTTGCCTTAGGCCTCTAGGAAAGGAAAAAAGATACAGCCTCAAAATCAAGCACATAATTGTCATTTTTATGTAAAGATAATTATCTCCCAGTTTTATCTTGTTCTGTCCTTCAAGAAAAATGAAGATGGATTTCATGCATTTGCAGTCAGAAAAGATGGAAGGATTTACCAAATGGGATGAAGCAATGGCTCAATCGGATCTCCCTCCTGCTGTTGCCGCAGCTGCTAGTGGCATTTGTTCTCCCAGATTCAGAAGTTTACACCCTGAGTCTCCAACAGCAACTTCTGGAAGCTTTTTTGAGGCTCTAACTTCTTCTGACCTATATAAGAACACAAAGGTTACTGTTTTCATTGAATATTTATACCATAGGAAGTTCCTCAGTCTGAGGATGTTTTAAATGCTTTCTTTACTTTGATATTCTATGCATAATTTCTCCCAATTTTATGCAGGTTCTAGATATTGCTGGGTCATTTCGATGGGCTCCATTCCTTGCATTGCAGAAATCAAACTCTTTCCTAACAATGCTTCTATTGCTATCTAAATATAGAATGAAGAGTGTTCCTGTGGTAGATTTAGGAGAAGGAAAGATTGATAACATCATCACTCAATCTTCTGTCTTACACATGATAGAAGAATGTGCCGATCTTCATTGGTTCGAGAGCTGGGGTTCCAAGAAAATATCTGAACTTGGTCTCCCTTTAATGAAGGCTAGTTCTATTGTTAAGGTATGAAGCTTGACTCAAAATAGCAATTTCATTAAAGGCGTGAACAGTTATGGCCTTTGGGCGGGATTTTATGGTGCTAGACTGTATAAAGGCAGTAAAAAGTTTGATTTAGTCATTTTACCCACCCAAATATTTGTTTGGATCTTACTACCTCTTGTATATCTCTACTAGTAGAAATTTTCCTGTCAAAAATATCATCAGTTATGCAGCCAAACACTTAAAATCTGTTGTGTTCTCCTTCTACTATTTCAGGTGAACGAGGATGAACCAGTTCTGCAGGCCTTCAAACTAATGAGACAAAAAGGTATAGGTGGACTACCTGTGGTTGAAAGTGGTGGAACCAAAGCAATTGGCAATATAAGCATCAGAGATATTCAGTTCCTTCTGAATGCACCTGAAATATATAGGGACTTCAGGTTTGTTTCAACTTTCAATTAAAATGATTTCACTATGTATTTATAAGACATTAAGATTTTCATACTGAATGAGACTTAAAATTAGTAAACAACCTTCTCCTCATATCACTATCTTAATATTAAGCTGGAAGTTAAGAAGAGACCAATAATAGCAATGACTTTTACGTTGTCGGGTTGTCGACTTGGTAACCACAAGGTTACAAGTTCGACTCCTAGCATGGGCGTTTTATTAGTTTGAGCTGGTCAGCTATGAGCAACTTAGCTGGGTTTACCACCCATAGCATACTCTCGGGTAGTGACTGTGGGTTTCCCTCGTCACTCAAATAATGTTGTCATAGTAATCTCAGGTACTTGTTTGATGTTTCCTTGCAGATCCATCACTGCAAAGAACTTTTTGACTGCAATCCGACGACACCTTGCAGAGAATTCCAAGGAGTCACCAATGCTAAGCGGGATGGTAACATGCCGAAGAGATGATAACCTTAAGTCAGTCATCACGAAGCTCGACTCTTTGAAGATCCATCGGATATATGTCGTGGACAATGCAGGGAATCTAGAGGGGATCATCACTCTCAGAGACATCATCTCTAAGTTGGTACACGAACCTCGCGGCTACTTTGGGGATTTCTTTGATGGTGTCTTGCCACTGCCTCCAAACACCAGGGTCTGATCCTCCAAGTTTTCAGTACTTCCTCTGATGCATTCTCGGATTTTGATCAATTTCTCTCCTGGTGTGTGTATGATTCCCTTCCCTCCTTATCTTTGTGTGTTCTAGTTATAGGGAAGTTCCTTTGTAATTATTGACTGAGTAGATCCTAATCTTGTATGTGTTGGACGAAATCATGTTGCTATGCTTTTTCACCCCCTGTCTCCATATTTGTACAACTCACATGTACGTGGACTCTGGTTTCGGGTTGCCTAAATGTCAATCCGCACTTTAGCCCTTTGTTATTAATAAACAATAATAACAACCTTATGGGGTATTTTACAAATCTCTTTATCATTGCAACAATGCCTTTGATTGTTATATTTGCACGTGTGGACTGTGGAGTGTGATAGTCTCTTTAGAGTCAGAAATAAAAGATGGGGATATGAAATCCAATCCTGCAAAAAGGATGATAAATCGCCTTCCTAGCTAACAAGTAGGTTGTACGATTCGATGTTCGCTTAACAAACAACACAGAAATGTTCAGTGTGTTATACGATTCGTTGTTCGCTTAACAAACAACACAGAGCTAACAAGTGAATTGTGCAATTCGCTGTTCGCTTAACAAACAACACAGAAATGTTTAGTGGACTATACGATTTGCTGTTCGCTTAACAAACAACATAGAAATGCTCATAAATGTATGAGAACAGTTTAACAATACCCACTATCCTCTAAAACAAGGCCAAATTGAGACCCATCCATTGTGTTTGCAAGACCTTAAATAACTATGAGGGCATCAATTTCCACTTGAATCTTTCCTTGATATCTCGTCTTCATCCAACAAATAAATACCATTTTTTCTCTTTCACACGGAGTATTTTATTTTTCTTTTTTATCAACAAAAATTCATGAAAAATTAAAAAATATGATGCTTTTAATGCTAACAATTGAGGGGTGAAATTAGTATTATATATAAATATAAGGACAACACACATCATTTTCTCCCTTTTGGCAAAAATATTCATTTGATCCTTATTCCTGATTTTTTAAAATATAAAATAGAGAATATTATTATGGGATAATACGGTGAGTTTATCCAACGAGAATAATTATTAGACAGCAATAGTCAACGCCTTTACACCCACCAATGACCAAACAGACTTAAAGAAATACTGTATATACTTCCCGCTAAAATGTTTACCGAGCATTTTCTTTTCCCGCTACTTTCTAGTTCCCCAAATCGGCAAATCCCCATTTCTCTCCGTCGCGGCAAAACCCTTCTTACCCTCTCGGCTCTGGAGTCAGCTTGAACGCCCAGGCATGAAATCCAGAGATCTGGCGTTGATCTCAGTCGCCGGAGTGCTCGGCGCCGCCGCATATGCCACTGCAGTTCGTTTATTTCTCAGACGCCGAAGACATCTTCGTCCGGCCGCCGGTGCCGAGTTGGCAATTAATGGGGCGCGGAAGCATCCATCGAAGAGCCCCTTCGATCCCTCCAAACGGGAAGGGTCAGCTCTTTACTTTAAGAATATGTTGGAATTGTACGGCTTGCTTTCATTTCAAATATTTTTCGGTGTTTAATGTTTGGATGCTATAACTGCAGGTATTTGTCGTGGGATGATTATTTCATGGCAATTGCGTTCCTCTCCGCCGAACGCTCCAAAGATCCCAACAGACAGGTAATCAGTTTTGCATATACAGTAAATGTAATAATCTGATTTACAGAGTTATTTTCAAATATAGTTTTTTTGTATATAATATTTGTCCCTGAAGGGAAGGCCTCTTTGCAGTGCTTTTTTCTGGTTATTTTACATGAATTTGTGACTGTTTATTGATACTACGGCACTACACCATTGTGAAAGTGATACCTTCCAATGTTTTGCAGGTTGGTGCATGCTTGGTGAGCCAAACTGGTATAATACTTGGTAAGATGCATTTGACTTATTATTAATGTAAAGCTAACATAGTCAAACGCTTATACTTGTGCCAAAGACATTGATGAATGTGGATTCGAACATGCTATTGACATCTTGCTTGATGGGTTTAGAGGAACCAGCTTATGAACCCCAAGTAAAACTACTAAATAATTCCAAGTTGGGGCCCAACTAAGCTCCTTCCAGTGTTTCAATAAGTAATGGCCAGTTGAATTTTGGTATCCTACAGCTGCTTGTGTAAAACAGATGAGAGAAACTAGAGGGATGGGAAAAGGCACTTTTGTTATTGAAGCATATCCTACAGAACTAAGATCATCTAAGTTCTAGTGCTCTTGCAAGTCGATTTAGGCACATTAATATATCAGTGAAGTATGTGGTGTTTTGTTGCCTTAAGTTTTTCCTCTGCTCTTTTGTTTTGTAAGTTAGAATTGTTGTCTCAATGTACTTGTAACTTGGTATTAGCACTGACAAAGGCTTTATGTCCAGAAATGGAACTTAGAACATTTAAAGCTTACAAAATTCCTCTATTTATTTGATAAGTTGTGTTGTACAAGTTCTAATGTGCATTATTTGTTATAAAAATGAGTAACATTCTGTTACATTTATGCCCATTTTTTAGTCAGGCATTGGCTACAATGGATTTCCACGTGGTTGTTCAGACGACAAACTTCCTTGGGCTAAGGTTAGTAGTGTTTACGTTAGTGAACTTTTGGTGTCACAAGAGGCATCCATTCTAACCCATCCATAAATTTTCAGAAATCCAAAACTGGAAATCCCTTGGAGACAAAGTATCCGTGAGTAACATTTATTTGAATATACTTTAATTAGCAGCTCCAATGTTTACATTAGAAATAAGTATTCCTTATGTTAATGCATAAATTTTCTTAAATACCGCCTACCACCCAAAAAAAAAAAAATTACAATACAAGAAATAAGACTCAGAAAAACTGATTCTGACTCATCATATCTTCTTTTGTAGTTATGTCTGTCATGCTGAAGTTAATGCCATCCTAAATACAAATCATGCTTCTGCTGCAGGGCAGGTTAGTAGTAGCATTGTGATCTATGCACCAGTCATCTGTTTTCTCTCTCGATTTTTTTTAATAAAAAATAAAAAATTGTCAATCTCTCTGTCCCTTAGCTCTCTTGTCATGACCATTAGAAACTGTTATTTAATCTCATGCTTTGGCCTTATTATGCAGAGGCTCTATGTCACCATGTTCCCTTGCAATGAATGTGCAAAGATAATTATTCAGGTGATTCGGTACAGCATATAAATATTGAATTCACTTTTTTGCAGCAATTACGGCTCACAGTCACTGTAACCTCTTGATGCTTTGCCTTCATTTTTGTGACTTGGAGCTGAACTCTATTTGTTGCATTTTAATATTAAATTTCCTGCAATTTACTAGTCAAATTTGAATTAAGACTCTTTATGCCTTTCTTTAGTTGAAGATAAGCAATTAATAAGCTGCTTTGAATTTAACTTGTGAGAGACGAGCAAATATTAACACAGTAGAGGGACATGACTGTTTATGATAGCTGTGGAGTATGATTAATGAGTACTAGAGGAGAAATGAAGAATACCATGTTGCTTGTTTCCTAAGGCCTCGAGGGTTATAACACAAGTACTTGTAATTGCAGTCAGGTGTTTCAGAGGTTATATATTTTGTGGAGAAAAGGCTGGGGAGTTGTGATACAACCTATGTTGCCTCTCAGAAGCTTCTATCAATGGCAGGTGTCAAAGTAAGTATATTGTGGTTACCTTTCCAGGATAAATTCTTCCTAAGAATTGAGTGCTTTTTTAATGCCAAGAAAAGTCACACTTCATGTAATAGAAGTCTAATAAACAATGATTCATTTAACTTGAATTTACCTCTTGTTCTCCATCATCCCGTTTTTATTTGATAGTTTGTTTTCCCCTCATTTATAGGTAAGAAGGCATCACCCTCTGATGAAAGAGATCTCAATCAAGTTTGATGAGTTATAGAAGTTCATCTTTGCACTTGACTATAATTATTTACATCTCCCTGTGGTTTCTGATGCTCATGGGAGTGCAACCATTTCAGGCAATGCACTCACCCTTCCCAAAAATGAGATTATTGGCCATTTGGACCAATCTGAAGTATGTTGTTGTTTGTAATGCTGCTTTATAGTTGATAATATTCTCAGAAAAATATACCAGACCTTTTCTTGATCTTGTGATCAACTTTGTGTTTGCCTTCATGTGCTATCTAATTGCAGTTGGCAGGTTTCCCATTGTGATTTCTAAAGTCTTTTAGGATGTCAGTGGTACTATCATTACCTATTTATCTACCTAAGTAATAGTACACATACACTTTTATTTTTACTCTATTATTTTACTCTCTACTTACGTGTCATATTCTAATTTTCATTTAAAATTAATGGATTGCACTTTTTATTACGTTTTCTTTTTATATATCTTTTATCAAATTATAACATGTGACCGGAAGTTTACTCACCGGGAGTTACTGTGTACTATAGGAATCGAATCAAACCATAATTGTACGGATGGTTCTAGTTTCGGTTCCATAATATCAAGAATCGGAATTGTTGGCTTCAATTCTAAATTGTAAAAAAAAAATACACACAAACAATTATTTTTTTACTTTTTAAAAAATTAGAATGAATTTTTTAAATTAATTATTAAATTTGAACTATTTTTAAAATATAAAACAAGTTTTTTTTTTTTTTTTTTAAATTTGATTGGAACTAGAATCGCTCCAGATTCTTTATTTTTCAAAATTGAGAACCATCAATTTAAAATCGAAACCGTTACTCCTAAGTATTACATCTAACAAAGTATATTGAACTCCTTGAGGAAGCAAATTCATAATGCACAGACCAATAAGACTCATTTAATACAATTATTGCTTAGTATTTGCATTTTATTTTATTTTATATTGTATAAATTTAAAAGTAGTTGAATTTAAACACATTTTTCTAATTTTTCTATCATGCCCCACCCATCAAGAATATACAAGTTCTCATCTAAATCAAACTCAATGTCTCCCAACAAAATGATAAATGATGGAATGAGACTTTGTAGAACTTAAGTCCTACATGTCTTCCACCATTTATCTCTCTTGAACTTACAATTTTGTTTATAAAAATAAAGAAGAAAATTAGAAAAATAAAAATTTGATCTAAAGTTTCAACCAAAAAAAAAATGATCTAAATGGATTTTATTTTCCATTTGGAAAGGAAAAATTTTTCTTATTTTCCCACTTCTGTCTTAATGAAAAATACAAATTGAGAAAGTGAAAAATACAAATTGAGAAAATGAAAATCTTTATTTGCATTAGTGGAAAAAATAAGATTTAAACATAAAATATTGTTATTATTGTTAATAAACATTATCTCACATGTCACAATTAAGCATTCTCTCTAAAATTTATAGACTCCATATTCAAAATAGTATCAAAGTACATAGCCAGCAAGTCTATGACCTCTTCAGCTTGCAAATTTCTCTCTAATTTTTTTTGAGTGCTTTTTGTTTTTGAAAAACAAATCAAAATCAACAAATAAAAACCATAATTTTCTATTCAATTATGTTACACTTATAATGGAAATATTGAAATATATTCAATAAATAACAATCAACGCCAACACACACACACACATACTGTATGTATGTATGCATGTATTTTTTTTTAATTTTTTTTTTTTGAAAACAAAGAAAATGTATGCATGTATTTTATCTATTCGTAATGTGAAAAATTACTTTTAAGAGTAATATTCACATCACGTATTGCTCATTTTGATTAGATTAAAAAACAAGAATAGTCACTTAACACTAATGATTAATCGTCATGCCAAAAAAATAGTTATTTTATTTAATAATGACGTGTATATACTTTCAATTATAACAATTATTACTTCACACAATATGATACATCATCAAATATCGTGTAATCATCCATCATAACATGATTTATTCAATGCACATATTCGAACAGTGGTTACAAGTTTTTCTCGTCATACCATAAATGAAAAATAATATAATATTGTGTATATTTTTTATTTTTTTTGGATATTTTTGCATATACAATATACATACATACTCACTCGTAAATCTAGTAGTCTACTCGTGCATCTCAACAAAATCACCTTATAAATCCGCTTTGAACTCCCAAATATTCTCTTACCATATTTAGTACTTGGTATTATATTATTATTATAAATAAATAAATAATTAGTATTGTGAAAATAATAATAATTAATTTTTTTCCCACAAAAAATAATTATTATTATTGTGACAGGTGTGTATATATATATATATATATTCCATCGCCTCTCCTCCACTACAAAACCCAAACCGTACCCATTTTCCACCCGGGTCGAACTCGTCTCTGTGTGGAGACTCCGTAGAGATGGTTTCGACAAGACGAAGTGGATCTCTGCCGTCGTCCACTTCCAATAATAACAAGAGATCCCTCTCGTCGTCCGACGACAAATCTCCGTCGCCCAAGCGTCACAAGTCACTTCCTGTTAATAAAGTATTTTGCTCAATCGCCACCGCTCCTTTCATCATTTCCTTGGAAAAGTCAAATTGTTTCATTTTTTTTAGCGTTTAATTTCAGGCGGAGAATGATAATGCCGATTCGTCGGAGAAATCGACGGCTCCGGCGGAGAATCCCAAAGAGTCCAGCTCAACTGGTCCACCGCCGGAAGCCGCCGCCGCGGATGGCGGCGCGTCCTCCCCCAAGGCGGAAGACACCACCGCCGTTTCCGTTGCTACTCCTGTACCTCAAGGTTGTAGTTTCTGTTTCTCGCAATCTGCTTGCATGTCTCTGCGGTGTGCAATGTGAATTCTAGCTTGATTTTTGCTATTTGTTTTTGTTTCTGTTGAGTACTAGGTGTGACCCCTGTAATAGTTGACAAACCTTGCTCTATAGCTGTGAGGAAGCATTATCAGACGCCCTGGTGTAGGCTCCTATCAGAGCATCCCCAGGTCAACTCAATGCTTTACTCTATTTTTACTTTTTAGTAGATTTGTTTTTATTTTTCATCTTCATTTATTCCACTTCTTTAGTTGAACAATGGTGTCTATTTTTGTGTTACTTAATGTTGCTAGCTTCATTTGTTGATTATAAGTACTGTGTTTTGATGTGAAGTGTGAATTTACTGCAGAACTCAACTATGTCAATCAGTATGTCAAGTTTCTCTGTTGGCTCCAACAAGTCTGCAAATCTTTTAATAAAGGACCAAACAGTTAGTGGCATCTTGTGTACAATAAGACTTACACAGGTATGGCTTTTAAAGTTTTGATTCTTTAGTTCTCTCCCTGTGTACCCTTCATGCTTGGCAAGAGTACATTGTAACACTTCTGCTGACTCATGGACTTGGCTAATGCCCGAAGGCACTTCTCTTGTATTCTCAATAGTAAAGAATTGTTGGTTTAGGGTTTATGAGGATAGTGTGCTTTTTTGGCAAATCAACTACTATTCTGTATAAAAACCACTTTCAGACATTCAGTTTCTAGGCTGACATTTCGCTTTAGTCCCCTATCTCATGTGTGTTCCAACTGAAAATATGGCAAGAAAAATTTATGTGTGAGACATTTCTCAATGCAATTCATCCTTGTCTTAATCAACTAAAGCCACGCCTTCTGAATTAATCAACAATCTAAGACTTTTGAATTTCTGTACAATAATGCCATGTTGATACCACTGTTTCACATTCTTGTAAGTATAGTGTATAGGGACACTATAGTAGTCACTAACTGCAAGCTTTGAACCTTACTAACAAGCATGTGTAACCATGAGGGATAATGCTGACTAAACTTTTGCTCAACTTGGGTACCCTTTTGGCATTGATTTTCCTTTTTCTTTGGAGATGAACTACATATTGTGTACATGCAGTATGAGTACTCATTGTTTCTGGAAATGATCAGCGAGAAGGCAATTCGGTTGCTGTTCTTGAGAGCAAGGGGAAGAAAGGATCTGTGCAAGTAAATGGGAAGACAATTAGGAAAAATACTACTCATGTTCTCAACTCGGGTGATGAGATTATCTTTGGTTTGCTGGGAAGCCATGCTTATGTATCCTTTAGCTTTCTTCCTAATGAAAGTGATATATTCTATACACAAATTTACTTGTTTTTATTCTCTCTCTCTCTCTCTCCCTCTCTCTTCATTTCTCATCCACATTCATCTCGAACATTCTTGACATTTTGTATCTAGATCTTTCAAAAACTTCCATATGATAGGATACTTAAATCAGCTTCATCAGATCTTCGGGCTGGTGTAGGAAAATTACTGCATGTTGAAAGGCGAGCAGGAGATGCTTCAGCTGTGGCTGGTGCTTCTATTTTGGCTTCCCTTTCAAGCCTGAGACAGGATCTTTCTCGTCTGAAACCTACATCTAAGGTAAGGGATAGAAACTATCCTACGAATGAGCTGCCTTCTTTCCCTGTTGGCCATGAAGATGAGCTTGATGGCCCTGAAGTCAATTCAGCTACAAATGTTGGTGTTAATTATGATGCTGATGTTGGACTGCATAGCAAGAATCTTCCTATCGATGGAAACTTGGACTCTGTCCTAGAGTCTGGCAATGTAATTGTCTGTCTGAATAATAACCTTTTGGCTTTTGTGGTGAAACTTTTCCAATTTGTGAGATAAAACTAAGGCACAAGTATCTGTGAACAGGTAGAAGAAAGAGAGTGGACCAGAGATTCGACCCAAGCATCCACATCAGGGATGTCTTTAAGGTGTGCAGTATTCAAAGAAGACATCCAGGGAAGGATCATTGATGGACGGGATATAGATGTTTCATTTGATAACTTTCCATATTACTTAAGGTAACAACTCTTCAGAACATAATCTTAGCATTTAACCATCTTGTTTGTTGTAATTTTTGTTACTTTGATCTTTGTGCATTGTTTGCTTAAGGTTATGACCCTTCGGGGCATACACTTATCATGTTTTCATCTTGTTTGTCTTAATCTTTTTTTCTTTGATCCTTGTGCATTATTTGCTTCATGGTTTCTAATTTTGACGGCATTGCTCCAATAGTCCTTGTAATTTCTTGTTTGGTTACTGCATTAGAATATCTTTGTGAGGAAGTTCTAATTCTATAAGATGATTTCTTGGACTTTGGAGGATTCTATTGTAAAAAGGTAAAATGATAGGTTGGACTGATAGTTTTGTGGGATTATAGCTGAATAGTAGTGAACTTATCAAATTTTAGCTTGACTTGGTATTGGCAAGCAGGATAGGTGTTGGACTGATAATTTTATAGGATGTTGAGGTAGCCACTTGTCAGAAAGTTGGAGTGTGATGATGTGGTGGAGTGGGTGGTTAATGGCTGAAGTGATGATAAACTGAAAATGTAAGAGAGAAAATTGAATGAAATTAGGGTTTGTAGCTTGGGGAAGTATCTCACTATTTGTAGTAAGTAAAGTTTAGGTTTTGGAAGGAAAAACAAAACCTGTCACCTCAATTGATTTGTCTTTGTGTTTGAGAGTTTGGGTTTTGGATCAATTTTTGTTGTATGTCTTTAATGCCCTTCTTTGAAGATTTTAATGTATGTTTTTGTAAATCAAGACTATACTGTTAGTCTGTTACCCTATTTACATATGCATACATGCATTTCTTTGCTGTTGTAGCAAATTGGATTGTTTCCTTTTTGGAATTCCAGTGTTGCAGTTTGTTTGGAAGCTAGAGCTACTTTTAGCAGTTTATTGGATTAAAACTCTATAATTTCGTAAATCAAGTCAATTTTATTTGGGAAAGCCTTTTTCTTGCAGTGAAAACACAAAAAATGTGCTGATAGCAGCTTCATACATACACATGAAGCACAGAGAACAAGTTAAGCTTACATCTGAGCTTCCAACAGTCAACCCCAGAATTTTACTTTCTGGCCCTGCAGGTTTATTACAGATTTTTCAATAATCCCTTTAATAAATGATTAACTGTGAAGTGAATGGATTTAGATATTAATTTTCGGGTTTTTGATGGGTTCTTTATGTATTTAGGATCCGAGATATATCAAGAGATGTTGGCCAAGGCACTTGCTCATTATTATGGAGCAAAACTGCTGATTTTTGATAGCCATTCATTTCTGCGTGTAAGATAAGCCTGCATTCACTGTATTTTTTATAAGACTATTTAATATTGCATTACTAAGTTTTTGAATGATTGGACTAGCAAAAACTTTTCAATATCCATCATCTTTTCCTTATATGTCCTTTCTCCTTTGTTCTTCATCAGACAACTGCCCTTTTTAATTAAAAAAAATCATTATTGGTTTGTTTCAGGGGTTGTCTTCAAAGGAAGCTGAACTGCTAAAGGAGAAATATAGTGTGCAGAAAACCACTAATGGCACCGACCAAATTCCTAGAGCACCCGAATGGGCAAAGGGCTCAGGACATTCATCTGGTAAAGCAGTTATGGCTAGCTCTTCAGATGCTCCTTTGGGCTTAGAGTCTCATCCAAAGATGGATATTGATGATGCACCGTCTTTAGTGGGGACATCGAAGAATTCCATGTTTAGAACAGGTAAAGTGCTCTGTTTTGTGCTGGTCCTGTTGGAGAGGCAATATTGGCAAAGGAAAGAATGTATAAATAGGCTTTTTAAAATCTTTTAGGCATTCTTCAGTTTTGGTTTGTATTTTGTATTTTACTTTGGCTTTCTAAATTTTCAGGTGACAAAGTTAAGTTTATTGGTTCTGCTGATGGATTATATTCAAATTCTTCACCTAAAAGGTCAGAGTCTAACGATGACCTACTTTTGCTCCAATTCTTTATATAGCCATTTCTGGACCCTCCCGCGCCCCCTCCCCTCAGTTTTGGCTCATATTCAATTGTAGGCTCAAGTTAATTACCAACTTATGAAAATTAGTAACTTAAATAATCTCCATTTACAAATGAGATTGATAAAAATGCCACTAGAATCTGATGAAAATGACACCTCATAGAGTTATTGATTATTGCTCTGAATTGTGAAGAGCTAGAATGCCCATCCTCAGAATTCACCGCATCCAACTCATTGTTCTTCCTCAAGATTGTGTTTATGGATTCCTGAGCTTCATTCTACAAAGATCAGCATTTAGAGAGAGCTCCATTAATGTGGGGAATAATTGTAATTATCATCGAGGAAAGTGGAGGATACGATAAAAAAGGACAGGATTACTATTTAGTATCAATTGCCAAATTTGGTTAGGATGTAGTAAAACCAAAAAATGGACACAGCCAGAGTAGTAATCAAAGCCTCAATAGTTCTTGTGGAGTTTATTTGTAATAACTATTAATGTCTCAGTTTATTCTTGAAATTGAGATCCTGCATAATCAATAAATCAAGTTGTTTGCCAACTTAATACAAGTTGATCTAGTTAATATAGACTATATAGTTTTGCTGAAGTCATCCATTACATATTGTTATGTTTTGCTTACTTTGAAGTCTATGTTGTTACCTTGCTCATGTATTTTTGAAAATATGATGTTCAAATTTTCATGCTGTCTTGTAATATATTCTGTAATTGATAACTTTATTTATTTGCATAATCCATCTTTTGTGCTGCTTCCTGCTTTACAGAGGGCCATCAATTGGGAGCCGGGGGAAGATTATGTTGCACTTTGAAGATAACCCATTGTCAAAAATTGGTGTTAGATTTGAAAAACACATGCCAGATGGGGTTGACTTTGGGGGGCTTTGTGATCCTGGTCATGGTTTCTTCTGCAAGGGTAATGCCTTTAGTGGGGCTTCTTTTCTGTTTGTATGTGTGCTAATATTTAAGCTGTTATATTGACCTTAGGATTATTTTTCCGTGTGTTATCCTATGAGAATCTCAGCCAATGAATTGCGCCTGGAAGCCTCAGGTGCGGAAGATCTTGACAAGTCACTCATCAACACATTATTTGAGGTGTGCCTTCTTCTTATTTTATTTTAACTTTGATGCTAACTTTTGAGGTAACTTTTTTGCTTTGTTTATGTTTGTTGTTTCAATAATAGAAACATGGTTATATATGATTTGAAAATAGAAACAGAAAATACACCTTTTGTTTGCTTTCTAAGGGTTACCAATGTTTTGTCCTACTGGCAGGATAGATCACCTCCTGCTGGACCATTTAAATTTTGTAGACGATTTTATATAATGATAAAGAAAAAACACTACCTAGCACAGTTATTTATGTATTTATTTTTAATTTTTTTTCCCACAGAATTTGAAAACATAAATAGAAACAAATGTTAGCAAATGACCTAAACAAACTGAGTTATATTTAATATTTCCATCTCATAGATGTAACCATCTTCCCAAATCTTGTCCTATCTTTACAGGTTGTGTATGATGAAAGCAGGAATTCCCCTTTTATTCTATTCATGAAAGATGCTGAAAAATCTATGGCTGGAAATTCAGACTTTTCAACATTTAAAAGCAGGCTTGAGAAGCTTCCTGACAATGTTATAATTATAGGTTCACATGCCCATACTGACACTCGGAAGGAAAAGGTAATTTTGCTTACAGTGGTTGCATGTGAAGAAAACTACTTGACCATTCTTCATGTGAAAATGCTTCTAAATTATTGCCTAAGCATCTACTGACATATGCATCTCTATGTTAGTTTTAGTGCATTAGTGTTTGTGTCTAATTTCATTAGAGGTTCCATAAAGTGGCACTGAAGATGCACAACATGTGAAGGCTCAAGGATTCAAAAACATTGCCCAAGTGGACGTGTAAATTAAAAATCTGATGCCTAATGGTGCAAGCCCACTTTAACATTAGAAGGCTAGAATTTTTTTTTCTTCTTTCCCACTACCAAGCCAATCTTTTTGTTTTTATTATTATTATTATTTTTTTAATTTTTATTGTTTAGGAGTTGAACATTCCCTGCTTATGAAGATTCTACATATGCCTCAAGAATTTTTCTGTCCAGTATTAGTAGGGTTCATACATCAGTTGTCTTGTAACCTTATTTTGACCCAATGCTCTATCATGTAGCTTTGATTGGAAAACCTTTCTCCCACGCCCTTGGGCTGGGAGAACAAGTAACAAGTACAAGAAGACAAAAACAAATAAGAAGAAAATTATGTAGTAAAATAAATAATTGCAGCCACTTTTACTTTGTGTCTATAGTTAAAATTACTTCTTTTTGAATTTGTACTTCTTTGATGTAAAACCTAAGCATATATTTTCCTTCCTCACAATAGTCACATGCTGGTGGATTGCTTTTCACAAAATTTGGCGGCAATCAAACTGCTTTGCTTGATTTAGCTTTCCCGGTATGCCCTCTATCTTTCGAAGTAGTATAGTTTCATTCATTTGTGTGTGTGTGCGTGTTTTTTTTTCCCAACTCTGATGACCAAGTATCATTATTCTATGCTTGAGTGCAATGCATAATTATCACACTTCAATGACTTCAGGATAGTTTTGGGAGGTTACATGACAGGGGGAAGGAAGTTACCAAAACTGCCAAACTTTTCACAAAACTTTTCCCTAACAAAGTTACTATTCACATGCCACAGGTCTGTTTCAAATTCTTTGGTATGTATTTCCTCCTACCCTTTGCCCTTTTCCTGATATGCATTATGATTACAGGATGAGGCACTACAAGCTAGTTGGAAACAACAATTGGAGCGAGATGCTGAAACCCTGAAAACCAAAGGAAATTTGAATAGTTTAAGAACTGTGGGTGCCCATTTTCCCTTCTTTTTCAAAAAATTGTAGCATTATTCTGCCTTCATTTTTATTTAATTTTTATGTCGCTGATATGCACCTGCTTTATGGCTTCTTACCACTTCTGTGAGGATACTAGTAAATGTTGAACATTGGTGCACTTCAAGAGAAAAGACTTGTAATGGATAATCAGCGTGGAAATTCTTAACAAGATGTGTACAATGTTGTGTTGAAATAACTTCAATATCCTGTTTAGTTTAGGTGACAGCATCCTTATTCTGGTTTATTGAACCTTAAGCTTGTTCTGGTAGAGAAAAGGTTTGGCTTCTAAGCTCCAATTTGAGGTGGCTTAGAATTTTGCATGATTTTCATAGCTGTGGTCAATTACCTTTCTCAACTTTCTGGAACTGCTGGAGGTTGAAATTTATATTCTTTCCCTTCACTGTAGTGAACTTTCGACTGGAGAATTGGGATATACGATGTATTGAAGTTTCTAGGTTAATATGCAGCTGATATTTTTTGTTATATAATATGTCCTAAATGATGGATTTTCTTATTGTATAGGTTTTAAGTCGAAATGGATTAGAATGTGATGGACTGGAGACATTGTGCATTAAGGACCACAACTTTTCAATTGAGAGTAAGGACATTCATTTACTTCTCATTTCTTTTATTATTCTCCAGTATTGGAAAGGCTTGGATTTTAAATAGAATTGTTCATATGGGTGTTTGAAGGTGCGGAGAAGGTAATTGGATGGGCTCTGAGTCATCATTTAATGCAAAATCCTCAAGCAGATTCTGATGCCAGGATTGCTTTGTCTCCTGAGAGGTAAACTTAACTAGCAAATATCAACTGTCACTTGCTGGTTTGTTAAACCTGTTTAAACAATGTTACCCTTTGTGCATTGTAGCAGCATTCAGTATGGGATTGACATTTTACAAGCTGTACAGAATGAGTCCAAGAGCTTGAAGAAGTCACTTAAGGTGTTTTAAGGGCTATTTAATATGTTTCAAGATAAATTTTTCTCACCCTTGATGTCATTCAGAATATTTGAGATGGATGTTGTCTATTGCATTGAATGCGCTAAACCTTTTTACAACTGGCCCAGGATGTTGTGACAGAGAATGATTTTGAGAAGAGGCTTCTAGCAGATGTTATACCCCCAAATGATATTGGAGTCACATTTGACGATATTGGTGCACTGGAAAATGTCAAAGATACATTGAAAGAGTTGGTGATGCTTCCTTTACAAAGGCCTGAGCTTTTCTGCAAGGGGCAATTAACCAAGGTTTCATATTATTATGTTTTAACCATATCTAATTCAAAGTGAGGGTTGACTGAGTTTTCCTTCCACATTAGTAATTATTACTACAAGATAAGGAAAATTTTATTTACCTATATAGAAAAAGAAAAATGGAAAATAATGTTATCCTGCCCAACAGATTTTTTCTTGCTATATTATGTAAATAAAAATAAATAAATAAATTCTGTAATGGTTTTGTTGATGTGGTCAAGGATCTAATTGTAGACCTAGATGTATTTAGGTAGAAACTGTTTCCCTCATACTAGCCAACAAAATTTGATAGTTTCTTCATTTGCACTTAGTTATGGCTTGCAACTAGTTTTTGAAAATAATTCTAGTTTAATTTGATGTTATCCTTTCCTTCACAAGTTCTGGATTTTCCTGGAATAATGATTACTTGTTCAGCAGTTAAGCCATGCTTATTTACTAGTAACATCTGTAGAAAATCTCAGTGCTGCTATTTCTTTTGCAGCCCTGTAAGGGAATACTTCTTTTTGGCCCTCCTGGAACAGGAAAAACAATGCTTGCAAAGGCTGTTGCCACAGAAGCTGGTGCGAACTTCATCAACATTTCTATGTCAAGCATCACCTCAAAGGTTTACCCGACTCATGAATTCATCTGACAAAAATAACATAGATTGATGATTCCATTGTGAAATTGGACTTCCTTACATGTTCCTTTTACTTTTTTCTTGTGCTACAGTGGTTTGGTGAGGGCGAAAAATATGTGAAGGCTGTCTTCTCGCTGGCTAGTAAAATTGCCCCTAGCGTAGTTTTTGTTGATGAAGTATGTCTCTGATACTATTGCAGTACTACAGGTTATTCTCTCTTTGAGATTTTTTACCCATCTGACTGGTTTGTTTTCATCCTGGTCTTCCTAAGGTTGATAGCATGCTGGGCCGTAGGGAAAATCCAGGGGAGCACGAGGCCATGCGCAAAATGAAAAATGAGTTTATGGTGAATTGGGATGGATTGCGGACAAAGGATACAGAACGTGTTCTTGTACTTGCAGCTACAAATAGGCCATTTGATCTCGATGAGGCTGTTATAAGGCGGCTGCCACGTAGGTAAGGAGTCGAGCAATTATTTGGAGTTAAAACTAAAAATTTTGACACTGATGCTTCTTTCATCTTGATTCCTCCTCAGATTGATGGTCAGTTTGCCAGATGCTCCAAACAGAGCAAAGATCCTGAAAGTGATACTGGCAAAAGAGGACTTGTCACCAGATATTGATTTGGATTCTGTTGCTGGTATGACGGACGGATATTCTGGAAGTGACCTTAAGGTAATGTGGTATTTACTATTTTCTGTTTGTACTGTGAAATTCTTTGTTCTTTTGGATGCTAATATTGCATGTCCTTTGTTATTGCAGAATTTATGTGTGGCCGCTGCATATCGTCCAATCAGAGAGATTTTAGAAAAAGAGAAAAAGGTAATTAGTCCCACTACGTCACTTCTCAGGATTTGGTGCATATTAACTTTGACACATTCTTTAAATCATATTTCTTTGAAGTTGTGATATTTTAAGTTGTTCCCCAAAGTCTGATAACCATACTAACATCTGCATTTTGTTGCAGGAGCAAGCTGCTGCGTTGGCAGAGGGTAAAGCTCCACCAACTTTGTGCAGTAGTGCGGATATTCGGCCATTAAATTTGGACGACTTCAAACATGCTCATGAGCAGGTGAGGGAAAATAACTGAGGTCTTGATTTTGTCTTCACTTGGTATGTTATATACGTGGTTTGATTTACGAAAGTATTGTATGTATAGGTTTGTGCAAGTGTGATGTCAGAGTCCATAAACATGACAGAGCTTGTTCAGTGGAATGAACTGTACGGGGAAGGAGGGTCCAGAAGAAAGAAGTCACTCAGCTACTTCATGTGAGAGAGAGAGAGAGAGAGAGAGAGAAGGGAGTATTATGCTATGCTATGCTATGCTATGGGCTTTTCCTCCAGATGTGAGACGACTTGGTTTTGCTGTGAGGTTAGCTTGTCTGTAAAATGGAATGGGGTATAGGATTATTATTTATATGTGTACATGTGAGTGAAGAAGAGATGAGATATGTTATAGAGGTAGAATATATAGCCTAGCCTGCCTGCCTCCTAGGCGTCTGAGAGTATTGACCAGTGCGACTTTTTTGTTCAGTATTTAGAAGAAGAGTATTTAATGTACTACTAAAAATCTAGTTGTCTTGAGAATAATCCTTCTTCCGACAATTGTGCATATCTTTTGATAATATCATCATCATCATCTATTGGGAAATGAAATTTAAAAGGGTGGGTTGCTGCTTTCAGCCTGCCTGCCTCAGTGCCTCCATATCCCTTACTAAATTTCCCAGGAAAATTGACTGAACTGTGCCATTTTGTTGAACAAAGAGACAAGAATGTGACACTTTTCAAAATAGAGAAAAATTCATTTGGGATTTGAGTTTCTTGTTAAAAATGCAAGTCAAATACGAATGAAAAATGCAATTAGTATTGAGATTTTGAGAAATTCATTTGCGACTTGCAACTTTGAAAGTGACTATTTTATCTGTGGTTAAATCAACTCTATCTTCCTTCTTTATTTTTCTTAGTATTTTTTACTCATTTTTAAATTTGATTTTTTTAGTGTAGTTTGTAAATATATAAATTTTGTATACTAAAATTAAACTTAATATTATGAAAATTTGAATTAAAAATAATTTCAGTCAAGCCGTACATTCTTGTCTCTTGTTCTAACACATTTAAGTCAATTTCCCACTCTCCAGAAACATAAACCGTCCTTGGGACAACATCATGAATTTGGATTGAAATCTTCGAATGTTGAGATTCGAGTCAAAATTAGTCATGTATAGGAAATATATTTAATGAAATCCCCCCACCCCCAGTGGAATCTTTATCTTTTGACATCCAAAGGCAGGCATAATGTTCACCACCCACCAATTGAATATAAGGCTGTCAGTCAAATTCATGTCACAGCCCTTTCCTTTCCCTTTGGAAGATTTATTAAGTTTTGAAACTGAACTCAGTCTCTTGTTCAATCAAAAGTTAACTACCACCAACCAAAATAGCCACAAGGAGAGGAACACAAGATGATGAAACTAAAGCATGTTACAGAATCCAATCCCAGAAGGATTATTTCAAGAAAAACAAAGAGAGAGTTACTAATCAAAATCCAGTTTTTATACATATATCTAATACCATGGTTAACACAGTATCCACAGACACTAGTTATAAGGTGCATTAATTTTTGCAATTTAGAAGAGAAACTCCAACTTGAATTAGAGAGACAGGGCAGGGCAGCTTCCTTGTGCCACCAATCATCCACCATCTGAAAACGACCCCCTCAGGCTCAGCTGCACAAACAACAACCAAAGTTATCACTACCAAATCTCATAACAAATGGATTACTGAAGAAGCTTCACTTGGCTTTAAAATAAGGAGCATGCCGCGTGCACTAACAATTATACATGAAGGAAATACACACACCTGAGGTACCATCTTGCACACAAAATTCAAATCCTGAAGTAACGCCAACTTATTTACCTAAATCTACAATAGGAAATGCAGCTATGTAATTATGGACACTTAACTTGAAACTGCAGTGACAATGACAAAGAACGTATGTAGATGTTTCTTTTGCTGTCACTAATTCCAAAAAGAAAGGAGGAACAAGGGTGATTGATTATCCACGTGTTCATCAGATAAACAATACGCAACTAAACGGAATGCAGAGGAAGAAAAGGTTACTTGGTGTGTTATGACTTATGACCAAGTGTGTAATGCAATGCCACTTCATTGAAAGATATAAACTTATAAACCCTACCTTTTTGGTTTGTTCTTCACAATAACAACAGAGATACCAGTTAAAACCATCTGGACTGTCAAAATTACTTCTCTTTTTCAAGTCATATACAATACCTGATATGCTGCTTAAAAGGAATTACCATACAGTGGCATGATGTTTTAGATAAACAGAGATGTCATTACTTAGGAGATACCGAAAGAGAATGGCCCATTGCAAATGCCTGCCTCAAATCACTCGCTCAAAGACAACAAAAGAGGAAGTCACTTAAGATTTGTCTTCCATAAATCACTCTCTATAACACTATGGGTACATACGCAGCCAATATCTTTTGCCCAAGACAATCTTCATTCCTTAGATTAGAAGGTAAAGGAGAAATCAACCTGAAGGTGGTATAACCCGTTTTGGATACAACCATCCCGTATCTACGTACATGGTTAATGTTTGAATGCATTCCGTCCAAGATAGAATGTTAGACCACCATATTGAGAATAGCATAATGAGAAACAACATAATCCATTAAAACGAAAACCTCCATGGTTCATGCATATTACAGATGCAGAATTCTGCATCACAGACTCACATCTTCTAAAAGCCATTTCCTACATCTCTAAAACTCTTACTTCAAATTCTTCATCTCGAATCCGCCAGAGATATTCAAACACAAAAAGATTCTGAGGCTCAACATGCAAGAAGGGAAGTATATAGTTACAGCAGCAAATTGGTACCCTCATAGAGCATAACATAACTGGCATTGAGACTCACCATTTTCTTTAGAGAAATCCATAGAGCCAAAATGTGAACATAAATACAAGCAGAATCTTCTCAGGTTTATTTAGGAAAATAGTAATTAAGAAAAAAGGGAAATATATTTCGACATTTCTTTTGTTTGAGAAACCCTAGTTTATAGATCTTTGGGAGGTGGAGACTTACCCTTGGCCGTCGAGGTTTCCCTGGCCACTGCTGCCTCCACTGGCGTAGGAATTGTCCTCCTGAGGCTGCCAAACGGACTGCCATGCCTGCGACGGCGGTGGCGGAGGCTGGACGTACATGGACGGATCCACGCCAGGCACGGCGGGCCTTCCAATCATGACACCTGGGGGCGTAGGCTGGCCCATTGGCGGGTAGTAGTACGGGACGCCGCTAGCGGTGGAGCCGGCCACCATTCCGGCAGCCGCCGCCGCCGCGGGACCTACGAGCGCAGCCGTCTCGTCCTTGATCTCGTCGCGCGGCACAATGTCGACAAGGAAATCGAAGATATCAGTGCGCGTGATGGCCGCGGCGATGTCGTTCTTCTGTAGGGTTCGCCGCTTGTTCTCCTCGGCGTGGAGCCAGGACCGGATTGTGAGCTCCAGGATGAAGAGCTCGCACGCCTTGGCGAACAGGATGGGCGCCTCGGCCGAGATCATACGCACGTCCTCGTCCGCCTTCATGATCTTCTTGATGCGCGCCAGAGGCAGCTGGTGGTTCTTGAAGTCGTTCACCTGCTCGATCTCCTGCCGCTGGTACGTCCAGAACATTTGCAGCTGCTGCTGCTGTTGCTGGAGGAGATGGTGGTACGGCGGCTGCGCCGGCGGGTACCCGCCGGCGCTCTGAGCTGCCGCTGCGGCCGCCGCTGCTTGCTGAGGGCTGTTCTCCATTGTTCTTCACAGAAAGAAATGGAGAGAGAGAGAGAAAGAGAAATATGAGAAAGAGGAAGAGAGAGAGTGGGAGTAAGTATCTACTCTCTCTCTCTCTTTCACCCCTTTTTATATCCCTTTTTTCTTCTTTTAATTAACAGTCTGTAAAAAGACTTTTTTTTTTTAATTATTAATATTTTGCTATTAACAGAATTGTATACTTACTTAACCACTTTTTTAAATTTTGACTTCAATATTTTATCCAATCACACGCCTTAAATAAAATAATAATAATAATCCCACTACTTTATAGTGGGATGGCAATCTTTTTCTCTCTATTAAAAAAAAAATCAAAGTTCATTATAGACTTATAGTAGCTGGATGGCATATAATCATATTTCTGTAATAAGTTTGAACTTCAAATGCTTGTATACTAGTGTTTACAATCCCGTGGCGTTACAGTTGCTAGCAAAATAAAATTTATGAATTTATTTTGGATTAATTGACCTTGAGTTGTGTCTTGATACAATCATATCTCTTGAATGAATTAATGATAATATATATTGTTACTTATTTTATGTTTTTTTTTTGAAATCTATTTTATGTTATTTTTCATAGTGTATTTGGCATTTGCATCTTAACAATAACCGAGTTTAGTAGGTACTCGCTTAGAATGACTCAAACCCCTCTTTAATTAGGGTAAATGATTGAAATGTGACGATTTTGGGCGCAGTTGACAAAATATAGGAAGTTTTCAAAAAGTTGAAAAAAAAAAAAAGAAAAACGTGTTTGGGACATGCGTTTGGTGTCAGTAACACATGTCCCAAACTCGGTTCACTTTTTCTTTTTTTTTTTTTTTTTTGGTTTTGAACAGTCAACGTCAGACGCATGTCCCAAACACGTCTAAAGTATGTCTTCAGCCTGGACCCATACGCATGCGGGAAATGCGTTTCTCGTATAATACGAGAAATGCATTTTCCGCATGCGTCTCAGCTAACCGGATTCCAGTGTATCATACGTAAATGAGAATTGCGTTTCTCGTGATACGCAATTTCCAAACACGTATCAAATACATATTTTCAGGCGTTAAGTTTCAAAATTCAACAAATTGTGAAGTGGTATACGAGAAACGCATTTTTCGCATGCGTCTCAGCTCACCAGACTCCATTGTATCATACGTAAATGGGAATTGCGTTTCTCGTGATACGCAATTTCCAAACACATATCAAATACATATTTTCAGGCGTTAAGTTTCAAAATTCAACAAATGGTGAAGTGGTTCATTCATATTCGTAAAGCACTTACTCTGGTTATACCTTTCTTTTTATCATTTTAAATGTTTTTTGTTTATTATTATTATTAATAAGTAAACATTATCATTTCATTATCGTTATAACTACAACATTCCCTTTTATTATTATTGTTATTGTTGTACTTGTTATAATTGTGACCATTTGAAAAATTCTATTGAGTGTTAGATATACAAATAATGAATTCTGGAAATGGAAGTGTAATGGGAAAACAATTATAACAAATACACCCAAAACTTCCTATTTTTGTCAATTTTTTGATAACTTCTTATTTTTGTCAATTACACCCAAAGCCGTCACATTTCAGTCAGTTAACCATTGAATTAACGTCTAAGATGTTTTTTTAATATAAAATAATTATCACAAAACATAAAATTTTAGAATTCTTTTACCAAGTTTATATCCATTTGAATATAAAAATGAAACAAGCACACAAAGGTTACGAATTTGATTCTTCCCATCATCATCTTGACTGAATTCATCGCACATGTTTTTTTAGTGTAATTTATAAATTATTATACATAAATATAATTTTTCTAAGTAAATACTTTCTGATAGTGACAAAAGAACTAGAAATAAAACAAAATAAAATCGAGAATCAAAATAGAAAATAAATTATAATCAATGTGCGTAGAAGTGGAATAACCTTTATTACTGTGGACTACTGTGGAGTGTGGACAGAGAGAGAGAGTGAGATGGGTGATGTGGGCCCCATAGAAAATGTTATATCCACCCATAACTGATTAATATAAAAAAGCAAAGTGTGTTTCTGTGTGAAGTGCGAAAGCATGTAATTTTCTTTATATTTTTGCTTTTCCCATTTGTCTTGTTTCTTATTGGAGGAAAAGGATGAACATGTGGGGTCCATCATCTGTGGGGTCCGTGAAGCAACTAATGATTTTTATTTTTATTATTTTTTTTCAGGTAAAGATTATTTATTTATTTTAACAGAGATTTTACTTTTTGGGTTAAACTAGTTATATATAGTACTGTATTAGATTTGACAATGACAACAAATACTATATGTTGTTGATGGAGAATATAAAATAGACTAATGGTGATTAAGAAACTTAAATTATAGTTATATTAGATAAGAGAGTTGGTCATACTAGTCATAAGTTTATAACACTATGTTTAGTAATTAATATGATTTTTTTTTTTTGGACTTTCATAAACTGCACAAACGTTGCACACGCCTTGCAACGAGTTTTTAGTCTTAAAATTAGTTGACTTGGCTGGACTGTGGCAAATTTGGGTGTTTTAGGCTGTGTTGTCAAGCCAACCCAAGGATAGAATGAGTTTTGAAACTTTGTTTGTCTTTTTTCCTAGACTAAACTACTTGGGCCTTGCACCCCTAGCACAATTATAGCACATATTATGCACGCACAAAAAAAAAAAATCTGCAAATTTAATTCAAGCATAAGCACAAGTCTTGAAATAACTAAAACTTCTATAGTCTAAACTGTAACTTACAGACTTGAATATATTGTTGTTTCAATGATGTAATCTACACTGTACCTACAATGAAGCTAGTTTATAAAATACATGAATGTATCACTGTTTCATTGATGTACACTACTACTACATTGTCCCTACAAATGAAGCTGCTTGAACCTGATTATGCACTGGGTTTAGCTGTTGCTTTATACCCCTTTGGTCTTTTTACATATGTCAGAAGAGGCTTGCTGGCAACGCTCTCGGGCGCCTTCTCCTTGCTATCGCTTCTTGTGTCAGCCTCTTGTGGTTTCACTTCACCACCTGACATATCTTCTGCCGGGAGCTTCTTGCAGGTACTTCCATCTTCCTCGGCCTCCTTGGGCTCGGTTATGACTTGCAGAAGATCAGGAGGCAAGGCAGCAGGATCCAACTCCAGAAACCCGTCGAGAACGTTTGGAGCTTCTTCACCTGTTAGCACATATGAAAGCACTTGATGAGAAAATCTGAAAATCTCCACCTTTGGAATTGCGCGGGCTGCATTGGGGTCTGATTGCTGCTTGAACACTGATCTGTAGCCGGGGACTTTGATCAAAGGAACAACTCTAGCAACTTCATTCTCACTGAAGTCTTCAAGGACTAGCACCATTTCGTAGCTGTGTATCTCATCGTCTGGAGTGAATGTGTTCCATTCTGGAGACCAGTTCCTGTACAGAGCCCAGACGTCCCCCTTGCTTGGAAAGATTTGAATAACTCCTCGCAAACCTTTTGTCCACTTAACCTTGTGAGAGAATGTATTGAGTGATGAACAGACTGCAGACTTGCCTATCCAGAAATCACCACTGGTCTTAGGAAATCCAGAAAGAACCCATTTCATTGGTCCAAGTTCATTGTTGCTCTTGGAGTTCAACCAACTGATAGTTGTTTTAAATGGACTTTTAGACATAACCTTCTTGATCATAGCATAATATCGGGGCATGCCATCATCATTATCATATGCAGCCCAAACTTCATTCTCAGCAAATGAAGATTCAATTCTATCCTTGTCAAAATCATGAAAATCTGAATCAGGAACACTCATCGACTGGACCACGATAGCTTTTGAGTCTTCATCTGTTGGTTCTGCAGAGACAGAACTCTTCTTATTCTGGCTTACACTACCAGAATGCTTAGATACACCATCCACACTGTTTCCTTTCATACCATCTTTTACAGAATCCTGTGGAACACTTGCTGTAGCTGTAGGCTTCTTCAAGTTCTTGTCCTCTTTCAGTGAAGCATTTACTGCATCGTTCAAATTCCATTCATTTACTTTCTTTCGGATTTCCAACACAGCTTTCTCCATCAACATGCTACGTATCTGAGGCTGAGTGAAATCCCTTGAACGGTTAGGTGCTACCCTCCGTGCTCCTATAAAAGCCTTTTGATTTCCAGATACATTTGCCTGGCTGCCACTTTTTGCAGCCATTTGACCAACCCTTCCCTTTCTTTCACTATTCGACGCTTGTCCATCCATGCGTCTCTTTTTCATTGGCCCACCTTGTATTTCAGAAGTAAAGCTGTCAGTGCTGGAAGTATTTGCATCTGCTCCTGCACCTCCTGTCCTCAATCTTTCTCCAGTTCGGTGGATGTCTGCAGTGGCTTGAACGTTTACTGTAAAGTATCTCGTTCCAGATGCACTTGATTGGCTAGAAGCAGGAGAAAAGTATGGCTGTTGTTGGCCAAACGGTACAAACGATGCTTGCTCAGGAGCCCTTGCCACTGGTGCTGCCCAATAGGACTTCTGGCATTTGCCGCAGACAAGAATCCTGTTCAGGTACAGCCTCGGATATTCATAACCAGTGCCACACCACGTGCATTTAGTACACAAATTAATGTTCCCTGGTTGGTGAGGCGGCATGGAGGTTGGCTGGAAACTGGGGATGCTAGCTGGAGGTCGTGCAATCTGTGTGTTCATACCACGGAAGATATTCTGGCCACTTGCCATTGAAGGATTCCCAGACATTGCACTGGGTATGCTCATCCGGGTAAGGAACACATTCTGACCATGTGCCATCGAAGGATTCCAAGGCCGTGCAGTGGGTGTGCTCATTGGGGCATGAAAGGCATTCTGACCAGCTTCCATTGCAGGATTCCCATGTGAAACATTGCTCGCAGCCCGTCTCTGGTCATAACTAGCCCTCTTAGCCTTGTCAGATAGTATACCCCAGGCTTCAGCAACGATTGCAAATGCTCCATCTGCCCCGGTTGATTTGTTCTTGTCAGGGTGTAGTGCCAGAACCAACCTTCTATAACGCCTCCTCAGCGTTTCATCACTCACAGAAGAATCAGCACCGAGGACCGCATACCAATCTACTTCGCCGTTGATCTTTCTCTGAGACCTCACATGGATGTTGATCACTTCAAGCAATTTGGACAGACCATCAAGGCCTGCAAACAAAGTCTGAGCCCTCAAAGCCAATTCTTGAGCTCCAACATAGTCCTTTTCTGCCAACTTTTTCTCTGCCATGTCTTTTGCCCTAAGGGCATCAGTTTTATTACAGAACTCCATCACTCCTCAACAACTCTTTAAGCCCTGGCAATGTGAGACATACATGTTATGTCAGACATTATATGCAATGATATATGTAGAGAACAGAACGGAATGGTGCTAACCAATTGTGACCACACAATAACTATTAGCCAAACAACAAGGCAAGAAAGCAAGAAAGCATAAGGTGAAATGCTTGGGAACAAAACACAAGTCATGTTTAATGAATTGGGAAAAATGCTTTATCCAGAAACTGGGTAAATGCTTTCCTGTAAAAGCTTGAAGGTAAAGCCATGAACAATACTTCATAACAATTCAAGCCAAACTGTGATAGGAAAAATATGAATGATTTCTATATGAACCACAGTGATCAAACTCTTATACAAATTAATGCATCTTTTAGTTCATGGATTTCTTTCTCTTAATTACACACCCACACTTGTATAGATCAATCAGATCATTTTTCTACGGCAGAACAGTAAGAACTCAACAAACAAAATTAACAAATTTGAAAAGGAAAATGAATCTGTCACATAGGCACAACACGATTCCAACCAGATCAATTGCACAACAAAGCAAAACAAGAACACATAACTCAATCAAAACAGCACCATGCAATTCCAGATCATGGTTCTTTACAAATTCAAAAGTAAAATTGACATGAATGGCACAAGACAACCTAGATCCTTCATCCACAACCATTTCGCCGGTTATATCAACTCAAAATCATAGCAAAACACTCAATTCTTTATACAATGTGAGACATACATGTTATGTCAGACCTTAATATGCAAGGATATATCTAGACAACAGATCGAGAATGGTGCTAACCAATTGTTACCACACAATAACTATTAGACAAAGATATATCTAGAGAACAGAACGAGAATGGTGCTAACCTTGTTGTATACACTATCAACACTGATGAAAGCTTAACGAA
This sequence comes from Ipomoea trifida, assembly GCA_003576665.1. Classification (NCBI taxonomy): domain Eukaryota; kingdom Viridiplantae; phylum Streptophyta; class Magnoliopsida; order Solanales; family Convolvulaceae; genus Ipomoea; species Ipomoea trifida. Next base: position 3,291,390 of record CP025654.1, read on the forward strand.
TCTGTCTGAGAGCTCTAATGTTTCGTACAAGAATCTGAGGCAGAACTCGTCTTCAACTCTTTAAGCCCTGGCAATGTGAGACATACACGTTATGTCAGACCTTAATATGCAAGGATATATCTAGAGAACAGATCGAGAATGGTGCTAACCAATTGTGACCACACAATAACTATTAGCCAAACAACAAGGCAAGAAAGCAAGAAAGCATAAGGTGAAATGCTTGGGAACAAATACAGAAGTCATGTTTAATGAATTGAGAAAAATGCTTTATCCAAGAACTGGGTAAATACTTTCCTGTAAAAGCTTGAAGGTAAAGCCATGAACAATACTTCATAACAATTCAAGCCAAACTGGGATAGGAAAAATATGAATGATTTCTATATGAACCACAGTGATCAAACTCTTATATAAATTAATGCATCTTTAGTTCATGAATTTCTTTCTCTTAATTACATACCCACACTTGTATAGATCAATCAGATCTTTTTCTACGGCAGGAACAGTAAGAACTCAACAAACAAAATTAAAAAATTTGAAAAGGAAAATAAATCTGTCACATAGGCACAACACGATTCCAACCAGATCAATTGCACAACAAAGCAACAAAAGAACACATAACTCGATCAAAACAGCACCGTTCAATTCCAGATCATGGTTCTTTACAAATTCAAAAGTAAAATTGACATGAATGGCACAAGACAACCTAGATCCTTCATTCACAACCAGTTCGCCAGTTATATTAACTCAAAATCATAGCAAAACACTCAATTCTTTATACAATGTGAGACATACATGTTATGTCAGACCTTAATATGCAAGGATATATCTAGAAAACAGATCGAGAATGGTGCTAACCATATTGTTACCACACAATAACTATTAGCCAAAGATATATCTAGAGAACAGAACGACAATGGTGCTAACCTTGTTGTATACACTATCAACACTGATGAAAGCTTAACGAATCTGTGTCTGAGGCAGAACTCGTCTTCAACTCTTTAAGCCCTGGCAATGTGAGACATACATGTTATGTCGGACCTTAATATGCAAGGATATATTTAAAGAACAGATCGAGAATGGTGCTAACCAATTGTGACCACACAATAACTATTAGCCAAACAACAAGGCAAGAAAGCAAGAAAGCATAAGGTGAAATGCTTGGGAACAAATACAGAAGTCATGTTTAATGAATTGAGAAAAATGATTTATCCAGAAACTGGGTAAATACTTTCCTGTAAAAGCTTGAAGGTAAAGCCGTGAACAATACTTCATAACAATTCAAGCCAAACTGGGATAGGAAAAATATGAATGATTTCTATATGAACTACAGTGATCAAACTCTTATACAAATTAATGCATCTTTTAGTTCATGAATCTCTTTCTCTTAATTACATACCCACACTTGTATAGATCAATCAAATCTTTTTTCTACGGCAGGAACAGTAAGAACTCAATAAACAAAATTAACAAATTTGAAAAGGAAAATAAATCTGTCACATAGGCACAACACGATTCCAACCAGATCAATTGCACAACAAAGCAACACAAGAACACATAACTCGATCAAAACAGCACCGTTCAATTCCAGATCATGGTTCTTTACAAATTCAAAAGTAAAATTGACATGAATGGCACAAGACAACCTAGATCCTTCATTCACAACCATTTCGCCAGTTATATTAACTCAAAATCATAGCAAAACACCTCAATTCTTTATACAAAAACTATAGTTGAATTTTGTTTTCCCCACATAAGCTTCAAATCTTTTTTCTACGGCAGGAACAGTAAGAACTCAACAAACAAAATTAACAAATTTGAAAAGGAAAATAAATCTGTCACATAGGCACAACAGGATTCCAACCAGATCAATTACACAAGAAAGCAAAACAAGAACACATAACTCGATCAAAACAGCACCATTCAATTCCAGATCATGGTTCTTTACAAATTCAAAAGTAAAATTGACATGAATGACACAAGACAACCTAGATCCTTCATCCACAGCCATTTCGCCAATTATATCAACTCAAAATCATAGCAAAACACTCAATTCTTTATACAAAAACTATAGTTGATTTTTGTTTTCCCCACATAAGCTTCAAAGTAAGTTAAATTGAAAAAAAACACCAATGTTCCATTCCAGATCATGGTTCTTTACAAATTCAAAAGTAAAATTGACATGAATGGCACAAGACAACCTAGATCCTTCATCCACAACCATTTCACCGGTTATATCAACTCAAAATCATATCAAAACACTCAATTCTTTATACAAAAACTATAGTTGATTTTTGTTTTCCCCACATAAGCTTCAAAGTAAATTAAATCGAAAAAGATCACCTATCCAAATTTGCAGAGAAGAAAACAGAGGAAAAACCTGGAATAAAGCTTAGATCCTTCATCCACAACCATTTCACCGGTTATATCAACTCAAAATCAAAGCAAAACACTCAATTCTTTATACAAAAACTATAGTTGAATTTTGTTTTCCCCACATAAGCTTCAAATCTTTTTTCTACGGCAGGAACAGTAAGAACTCAACAAACAAAATTAACAAATTTGAAAAGGAAAATGAATCTGTCACATAGGCACAACACGATTCCAACCAGATCAATTGCACAACAAAGCAACACAAGAACACATAACTCGATCAAAACAGCACCGTTCAATTCCAGATCATGGTTCTTTACAAATTCAAAAGTAAAATTGAAATGAATGGCACAAGACAACCTAGATGCTTCATCCACAACTATTTCGTCAGTTATATCAACTCAAAATCATAGCAAAACACTCAATTCTTTATACAAAAACTATAGTTGATTTCTGTTTTCCCCAAATAAGCTTCAAAGTGAATTAAATTGAAAAAGAACACCGATGTTCCATTCCAGATCATGGTTATTTACAAATTCAAAACTAAATTTGACATGAATGGCAAAAAGACAACCTAGATCCTTCATCCACAACCATTTCACTGGTTATATCAACTCAAAATCATATCAAAACACTCAATTCTTTATACAAAAACTATAGTTGATTTTTGTTTTCCCCACATAAGCTTCAAAGTAAGTTAAATCGAAAAAGATCACCTATCCAAATTTGCAGAGAAGAAAACAGAGGAAAAACCTGGAATAAAGCTTAGATCCTTCACCCACAACCATTTCACCGGTTATATCAAAGCAAAACACTCAATTCTTTATACAAAAACTATAGTTGATTCTTGTTTTCCCCACATAAGCTTCAAAGTAAATTAAATCGAAAAAGATCACCAATCGAAACTTGCAGAGAAGGAAAAACAGGGGAAAAACCTGGAATAAAGCTTATAGCTTCACAGACACGCACAAAGCTAAACGGAACGGAACTCAAATTCAATAGATACACACCTACACAATGCATGGTCACGAAAGAAACGTAAATTCAAAAGGATTATAAAGAATTCCAGTAAAGCTTACCTTAAACCCTGTGAAAACTTGGAATTTCAACACTCAAAAATTTGCAATCATCAAAACACAAGCCAACATTTTGTTTACAATGAGCTATATATACACACATACAAAGCAAACGGAAAAAGAAAAGGAAACACAGCATTTGATCAACAAAAAAAAAAAGAAAAAAAAAGAAGCACAAACCTGTATATCAATCGTTCTGGCAATGCAGTATCGGTTAAGAGTGAGCAGGGAGGCAATTAGTGGTGCAGCCACTTTTAACAGAGAGACTGACAAATTGAGAAATTGTTTGAAACCCTTGAAGAAGAATTGAAAACGTTTATAAATATTGGAAAATAGTAGATATATATGAAATATATAGGAATGATGTTTCAATTCATTGTAATCAGCATTTAGGTGGTTTTTTTGGGGGGGTTGTGTCTGTAGACAGCCTTTTTTAATTATAATCATGGTTAAATTTGGCACTAAAATTTAGTATATATATTTTTTATTTTATTTGCATTGAATGAAATTTTCCTTTTTTTCATTGTTTTAAATATACATTTTCATCTGTGGATTTTGTCATAATGACTGGTTTTTATGATAATTAATTGTTTAACAAAGTAATTATGTGCTAATCTGGAAGATAAATTCTGTATTTAGTAATGAGATTAGAATTATGGAAACTTTTTTTTATAATATAATATTTATTTTGAATTTTCACTATTTTGTGTCAAATAAAAACGAAAAAATTAACTTTGTGGGCCTTTAAACCTTTTACCAAATATGATCACATTTAGATAAAACAGTAAAACATCACAGTAATCATTTTCATTATCAATTTTTTTAATATACTTTTTTTTTTACCACATTAACCTGCACTGCACGACTAGTACACGTGGCACGCACGCTCATTAACTCAGTGGTGAAAATATTAGCAGAGGTTCAAGATATCAGATGACCATTCTGCAATCTGCACTGTGATTTTGTTTATGTAAAATTTCTCAACAATGGAGGTCTTAAAATGAACAAATACACTTAGTATAAAATCTTTTTTTTTTGAGTGAGTGTATTTGTTCATTTTATACTACTCAAAAAAAAAAAAAGATTTTATGCTAAGTGTATTTGTTCATTTTAAGACCTCCATTGTTGAGAAATTTTACATAAACAAAATCACAGTGCAGATTGCCTAAAAAAAAAAATGATTTTATACTTTTGTTCATTAATCATTAATCACTGGTTTTTACACAAGAGTTGTACATTGAATGTACATTGTGATTTTGCAAAGCCTGTAAATCTAAATACATACATTTGTAGGTCCTAAAAAACTGTCCATTGAATTGTACATTGTGATTTTGCAAAACCTGTAAATCTAAATACATTTGTAGGTCCTAAAAAACTGTCCATCTTTCTTCAATGACAACTTCATTGATCCAACAAATGAAGTTGGATACCAAAAGAATCTCGATGTTGCATAATCCACGTCACACCTGACAGCAAGTTCAGATAAGAATCGACCAGCAATGTGAGTCGCGTGCGTGACCAAGAAGGTCCTAGGAAACTTTTGTGCACCGCAAATTAGGCTCCTTAACCCGAGTTTGTTCCTATACCAAGGTGCAAAGCTGCAAACAAAATCCTCAGTCAAAAAATAGAAGAGACAAAAAACAGATATGTAATTTATGCACCCACATACAAATAAACAAAGAGATACCAAGAAATGCAATTGAGTCTATGGCTAGACGCGACTATTAGAGATAAGAAAGACATCAGGAAAACCAATGCAGCATCATATGAGTCGATGACAGGATACATGTTCAAATAAACTATACAGCATATTAACATATATCAGGTTACATGAAGGTTTTAACTATCTTGAATAAATTTTAACAAATATCCATTACATTGATCTTAAGGCTAGATTTACTAAAATATCAAACATCACCCGAGCATATTTTTTGTGGTTATCACCATTACCTTTATTGTTGTTTTAATAACCATGACCGATAAATGCTATTCTGTATTGTAAAAAAAAATTCCAACTATTCATATAAGGTGTTCTTTTTGAATTTTACATTCTATTTTTAGAAGCTTCTGTATTTTACTTTCTTGCTGCCTTGTTTTTTGGGTGCAAATCCATTGTTTTCAGGCACTTGCATCACTAGGCAATACAATGAACACACCATTAAATTAGCTTATCTATTAATAGCCTGCAATCCACCTAGCATCTGATGAATTGGTTCAATTTCCTCATAAGATAAAGACACATCTTCTTGGGTGGAGCTAATGAATTAGGCAGAGTTTGAGTCTATTGCTGTTGCTAAGAGTCAAGGGGCAGAGTAGATATAGATGGGTTGAAATATTTGAAAAATCAGGATACATGTCATGCAAACTGTAACAATGGTTTTGGATGCAAATATTTTTAATCCATGAATCTAAAACTGACAATAGTAAATTGACAGACTTTCCCTAAAAAGGGTGCAATATGATGATGCAGTAATAGGAAAAAGGTTGGATTTTTCCCTTCTCTACTCATCATCCTAGCTGCTAAAGAAACTTAATACGGAGTATCTTACTAAATTCACACACAAAAGCATCTTAAACAAACTATTCATCAACAGTTTCCTTATACACATTTGCAATAGTGTATTATTAGTAATTTTATTATTACTAAAGTATCCAAGTAATCCAACTTTACTCAAGCATTGCTTTTGTGGTTATTGGCATTACCTTAATTGTTGTTTTAATGACCATGACCTATAAATGCTACTCCGTATTGTAAAAAAGATTCCGATTATTCATATAGAGAGTTCTTTAATTTTATCTTTTATTTCTAAAGTTTTTTTTGCACTTTACTTTCTTGCTTTCCTTTTTGTCCAAATCTGTTTTTGTCTTCAGGCATTCTATTATACCAAAATTCTGTTGAGTCCTCCATGTAACATGTTTTTCTTGATTACAGTGCTCTCACATGCTTTACGTGGATCTACCTGCTGGTCCCCGACTGTCACGCCTTCAACGCTACTTATAACATGACAAAAGGAATAGCTGTCTATAAAAAGTATATTGCAGAAAACTATGAGCATGCAATGACAGCTGCTAAACAACTATGAATAATGCTGAAAAGAAGGAAAAACTATGCAACAGAAACTGACAATTTTAGCAAGAAACGGAGAGCCTGATGGTGCCGTGTAATTACAAAACTTCACACATGATATAGAGGTCCTTCCTTACTAATCATGATATGTTGGGACCTTTCACAAAAAGGAGGGGATGAAAAGTAACCGTGATATTCCAAGACCTTGACTTACTCTATAAAACTTAATATGATGGATGTGACAAAAATTAAATGAAATCTATATATAACCCCTTTCTAATGCTAAAGCACATGGAATGATATGTTCCAAGCCTATATAGAGCATGAATATTATGGATTTCCACCTTCTTCTAGGCAATACAATAGATGCACCATTAAATTAGCCTATCTATTAAATAGCATCCAATCCACCAAGATTCTAATCAATTGGCAAAGGTTTTCAATTTCCTTATAAGTTAAAAGACTCATCTCCTTGGGTGGTGCTAATGAATTTGGCAATGTTTGAGTCCATAGCTGTTGCTAAGAATCAAGGTAAAGGGTAATGGATCAAAATAATTGAGAACCGCAATACATATCAAGCAAATTGTCTCAATGGTTTTGGTACTACGTGTCTGTATTAAGTATAAGTATATTATTAGAGAAATGCTACATTACCCCTCATATATTCACCCTACAAACTTCTCTTCCTGATGTGGCATCATATGATTGAAAACCTGGACTACATGTCATGCAAATTGTCACAATGGTTTTGGTACTACGTGTCTCACTATAGTAAATTGACAGACTTCCCCTAAAATGATGCAACACGACAATCTACGTGTGAGGACTACCTGTCCATGTTCCAAATGATGCGTTAGGGTTTTATGAATGCAATTCAAAAGAAGTGTATTAGCATTTCTTCGCGGGACAATCATAATTTCAAAAACGGTTTTAGCATCATCTTACATGTGAAAGGAAGGTTTCTAGTATGTGATTTCAACAACAACAACAACAACAACAAAAAAAAAAAAAAAAAAACAACAACAACAACAACAACAACAACAAAAAGTTATCTGTGAAATCAGAAATAAAACTGATGTCCGTTACACCGGACTAGTCAACACACGAATCACAACCATCAACGACTATCAGTAAATTCATCTAATCTTCTTACAATTCATTACAATTCACACCTCGAATTACTTCTCAGATCATACAAATCCATCCACTACAGATACACATTTATTGCACGCCTAATGCATAGTGTAGCTAATCAGAACAAATTCACAAACACAAACATGTGGGAGGTTTAAAATGGGACTTTGCAGAGTACAGTTTTAGCAATTGATGAAAATGAACAGTAAAGAAAGCGATTAGTGACCACTGACCAAACGGTGAGGCGGAGCAGGGAGATGGACGGCGACGATTGACCCGACGAAGCCATAGCCACGCAAATTCCGGAGCATCGGAACGACGAACGCACCCCAAACGCACAAGCTTCGCAAAAGTCGTTCATGGAGGAACCCAACCGCGCCATCCAAGAAAAACCGCCAAATCGATTTTGGAGATATTGCACATTTTGATCCTTTAATTTTTCTATATTTCGAAAGGCAGTCCTTCAATTCTTAAATAATAAATGTGATTTATTATTATTATTATTATTATTATTATTATTATTATTATTATTATTATTATTTTGTGCTAGCGAGAAGACCCCAACCAAAAAATCATGCTAAGTAATCTTTTTGAGTGATGGCCAGCTTGATAGCATCAACTTGAATGAAATCCTCTATATAATTATATGACAAATTAAAATTATGATTCTCTTAATTTTTTTTGATCGAGATTAACTTGACAACCAATATATTTATTGCATTATCTCAAAATATGTAAAATTAAAATTATGATTCTCTCAATTTCTTTTTGATCGAGATTAATTTGACAATCAATATATTTATTGCATTATCTCAAAATATGTAAAATCTTCTTGACAAGATTATGTTATATTGATTTGTGTATTCCAAGAATTATTAATTATTATATTAACGGTAGAAATCAAATTGACACGTATAACAAAAATTGAAAATCACATTCACTCATTCAAAAATTGAAGTGATCAAATTTTCAAATAAACATAATTGAGTATTAAAAATCTTACTATCTCTACATTTTTGGAGAATTTTTTTTTTTCTATTAAAGAATATGAATTCATGAATATTTTACTAAACTTGTACATAAAATCAAACATGTCCTACTTATCAACATTTTCTTAATTATTAGCCTTAATAGCCCGGTATATTACTATATATTTCATGAGGTGTTAATGTGCCTTTCTATATATAAACAATAATACTTTTTTGACATTTAATCGACCCAGTTGTTCAATTATTTAAAAGAATTTAAAAATCTAAGTGTTCAAAAACTGTTGTAATCAGGGTAACCTGGAAAGCTCAGGATAAGGCAATAGAGAAAAAATCACAAGGCATACCCAACAAAATAAAAAGTTCATAAAAAATGATTCTAAAAATATAAATATTTTAAGAGGCTTTCAAAAGCAAGATTTAATAAATTTTCAAATTTAAAGCCCTACTACCGTAAACACAAAATTAAAGTTTTAAACATGATTTTTTTTCATTTGCGTCTTTAATTTAATTTTCTCCGATATTTCAAAACTGACTCAATTATAACTTTAAGTACTCTTATTTGAAAAGAAAAATACACATAATGAATACTCATACTTTAACATAAAAGAGAATTGAGAATGTTCAACCAATTTAATTTGCTATGTTACTAGTGTGCATATTTACATTTTAAACTCAATAAATCACATAATATATCGAGGATGGAGATGCAAATTTGTATGTAACAATGTCACATTAGATTTTCATTTTTTCATTTTGTTATTGTCATGAGAATTGTATTTTGAATTAGTGATCATGAAGAGAGAATGAATAATGTGTAAATTGTTTGACAATTAATCCAATTCTTAAAATTTGGAATTAAAGGAAATAATTGTTGTATTGACCATTACATCCCTGTACGTACGTTTTAAAACATCCAATGCAATTATTAGAGGAAATCATGGGCCATTGGATCATCCAAGATCAATGGCTTGCAAAGTTCTTCAAATTCACATAATAAGTAGGTTCTCACTTGAAATGGAACCTAAATGGAACCTCAACTCTATATACTAGAGCAAAAGAAGGAAATAAGGTATGCAAAACGATTTACTAGAGCAACAAAAGGTAAATGATATCAAAATATCCGCAAAAGATGGTAATTAGAAGACACAAATATTCTCGATCCAAAAAAAAAAAAAAAGAAAAAAAAAAGACACAAATATTCTTAGATTACCATAATTACCAAATAAAACCAATATAAAAAAGATACGATGGTAAAATTAATAGATGATCAGAAACGTCCAATAATCAAGATTAAGAATTCAGATTAGTGCACAGGTTCACAACTTAGCTTTAATTTAGACTCTCATGTGAATTTGTATATGTATATATAAAGATTTGAGTTGTGGAATTCATCGACCGTAAAACTGGCTAAAAAAATGTGCATATTCTATCATGTATGCAGTCTGGTACCATGATTTAATTAGTCATGCATGCATGATTAAGATTCATGAGAGATAATAAAATGTAACAATACTTTATTATGCTTCTAAGATTTCTCATGACACACATATTTGCTTCATTCCAACAAAAAAAAAAAAAAAACATATTTATTAATTAGATGTTAAAGGGAAAAAAATCTTCTACTTTTAATAATATAGAACTACCTAAATTTGATAATGATCACTGAGAGAATTGAAGAACTTATTAAGTATGGATTAGGAGGAGTTCCAGTGAGGTAGTAATAGGTAGATTTGCAGAAATGTTGTAACAATATTATTTTACTTTAATAATACAATAAATATTACTCCGTAACTGTTAATTTTTAATAAATTACGAAGTAATATATATATTATAATGATATAGAGCAAGCTGTCAACAACCAGTCGGTATGTCCGAGTGGTTAAGGAGACAGACTTGAAATCTGTTGGGCTCTGCCCGCGCAGGTTCAAGTCCTGCTGCCGACGTACGTTTTCGTTTTTCCAGTCGGTGTCTCTTGCATACTACAGTAAGTACAAAGCCAGAAGTGTAAGAGCATCCCAATAGTGCTTTTTAATAATTTTTGAAATAGGAAAAAATTATAGGTTTTTTTTTTAAAAAAAAAAAAAAAGTTAGAGGGTTGGTTTTTAACAAATGTGGAGAGTGATTTTTTGTTGAATTTTTCTTCCATAATGAAAGATTTTTTGTAAGGCTCGCCAGGACAGAAAAGGAAAAACAAAGGCAAATGGTTGTGCATGGAGCGCAAGAATCGCGCCCAGTAGGTGCATGCTCGCATTTTTAGATTTGTTGTCGACTCTTTTATCTTTTTCTCCCTTTTTTTCTTGCCCTCCTTTCTTTTTCTTAATTGGCACCTCAAAACATTTTTAAAAAAAATAGAGGCCTTGAGGTTGCTCTAAAAGAATTGATGATAGAATATACAATGTTATTTGTATACATACATGACACATCATATATATATATATATAGACAATATAATTAAAAAAATTGGTTAGCAGAAACAAGAATTGCAAACTCCTTTCCAAACTCGGAGCCATATATACAAATTTATATACAACTGCTGATCATTCCAGTACGAATTGGTTCATCAAAGCGCCACGCGGCCAAGCACCAGAGAGCCGCTACCGGCTAAAGTCCACCGGTCTGCCTTGAAAATTATCAGTTATTGTTTCTTCTCAAGAATGCTAATATGCCTAGAGCAGCCATTACTGCAGCACCAGTGGCCACAGCGCTGTAGGCTGTAGCCCATGAATCTGTCTGAGCATATTCTACAGTACTTGAGCCAGAACCCAGCCTACGATGTGGCATTCTTGAATAATCTAAGTGCAACCTTAGTCCCTGTAAATGATAATTGCGAAAGAACGTGGTAAAGGCATTTGTTTATGTTATGGTGCAGAAGAAATGGCACTGAATTAATGGTACAGTTACCTTCCAACCGGCAGACCTTGCGTGCTCAACAGCCGTGATGAGATCACTGTCTGATGAAAGGACAACCTGGTCATGGTCTTCATCTTCGTACTGCAGTGGAAAGGATAGATATTCATCAGCATTTTAGATGAAGCAACAGAATGTCTCTAGTGTTTTCGAGTTTGTTTTGGGTGGGGGGAGGGGCATTTTCATGAAGAGGAACAGAAGTTTGTGGTGTGTTTACCAGAATCTGAGGAAGATTGTTCCAGCTAATGTCACCTCCCAATCTTTGAAGGATTGCAGTAATGAGATCAGTCATGCTCCGAGTATCTGAACTCCAGAAACAGTAAAAAATCAGCATGGTGCATCAGGAATGACATAAAGAACATATAATTCACAAACTGGGAAGTGAAAGGAAGTTCTGGGAACTTCTTGGAAAAATAATTAGAGAGCTGGTACCTGTGAATCTGTGATATACAAAGTAATAGCTATTGCTAATTAAGCATATTACCAATTCTTTGGCTAATTGTTGGTAAATGGTGATTGATTTATATTTTAACACCATGCTTCAAAAAATGACCACATGAATCAATTAGACATACCACTAGTGAACCTATGCATCCTTCCCTTTCTGTCTTCAATCTTAAAAGCAAAAGTATTTGGCAGGGCTGACGAAGGAAATGGAAGTGATATTCCTGTCTCTTGCCCTTCGAAGGCCAATTTCAATGAAGCTTCACTGGTTTATCATAGCAAATGTTAGAGAAAGTCAAGAAATGAATATGAATGAAGATAACCAATCACAGAAACAGGCTACAACCTACGCATCTCTTCATCATCGTGAGGACTTATTGCCATAGCAGAATCCCAAAACTTTTGCATCATAGTGCTCGCAGTTTCTTCATTAACTCCAGCAGTATTTCCTACCTGCTATTCAAGTGAGGATTACTGGATTGTAATAAGATTCTAGAATGCTTCTAAATCTTGGATTTACAACTACCCTATCAATAGAAAAGGTCAGACTTTGTGCAAAGTAGAAGAGAGATGGATGCAACATTTATTTTCATAAAGGAGTTTTAAAGGCATATACAATGGCTTAATGGTTAAACGGGTAGGTTCTTTTGTGAAATGTGATATAGTAGCATCATGGGTTTAAACTCTAAAGAGTGATTTTATGAGTTCAGTTTAAACCAAACAAAAATTGTTTTCTGTTGGGCCTTTAAATATGTAAGGAGAAAAAAGAGACCATAAGGAGTTTTAAAGAAAACCCATATGCCAATTGCCAAGAGAAATGTTACCCCTATCTGAGTCATATTTCAATTGGCTAGTTCTGTTATTTCAGTCTCAAAGAAGAAATCAAATGATAAGGCCTGTTCAGTAAGAAAACATGTCTTCCAGTCTTCATTTCCAGTACTCTACAAATTTTCTTCTCCTATTTAAAGAACAAATATGCTCATATTGAACTATTTTATAAATTATAAAATGTAAAGTTATTTGAAATTCAATCGATTCTTATATAAAAGTACATATATATGAAGTTGAGGTTGTAGGTGGAAAGTAAGTGTGATATTAATGGCAACAATGGTGGTGGGTAGGCAGGCATGTAAATAATGATAGGTAGAAGTAAAGGATAATAGCAACAGTAGTATCAGTGGTGAGAACATGTACGTAGTTGGGAATGGCGTAATAGGTTGGGGTGGAGTAGTAGGTGGGGGGCGAAGTGGGTATGCGGTGATGTTAGATAGATGATTATAATGGTAGCCATAAACGAAAACTTATATATGTTTTTATATTTGGAGTCAATTAAATGAGTAGAAGTCACTATTTGATAGCTGATACTAATGCTAGGGTGACTTGCATAAATGGGACAGACTATATGGATAACATGGAAATGTTCTGTAAGTCCTTTCCTGTGAATATTCCATACTATACAAAGGCATGGGCTTCCCATCCTTCTCTTCACATGAATAGCTAGATTATTCTCACAATCCAAATTAGCAACAGGAATAAGAAATCATAGTTCTATTACGGGTGGTTTAACATTATTAGTTTGAAGTCTGTCTCATCCCAGGACATTGGATCAACACAGTTCCCCAATCTAAAGGCAACAGCAAAAAAATGCATGCCATGACAATGCACCCCATGCAAGCTTTTAGAAACCATTTGGCGCCAAAATGGCGCAAGCCTATTCTTAAGCCCATACATTAGAATATACTTATGTATACAAATGAGTGCCTTACCGTGGAAATAGCAGCACGAGTGATATGTATTACATCAACAACAGCAACAACCGTTCCATCTGCAGTAGATCACGAATGTAAAAGAAGAAATGCTACACATAATTTGTTAACCTTATTGTGTTTCTTCAAAAGGGTAATTTACCTTTATCAGAAATAGGCAGGTGTAAGAATTTTCCATCATGCATCCTATGTAAAGCATCCAAAATAGGTGTTTCAACACTTGCACATTCTGGATTAGGGGTCATGACCTAGAGTTTAGATTAAAAAAAAAGTCAAGAAAAACAGTGAGATCTAACCCATGGTTTTAAAGTTCATACATACCAGCAAATACTTAATGCATTGCAACAAAAATAGTCCCACACAAGCCATCTCAGGCCATAAGCATTTATCAGTGAGTACTGCAGGTTGCAGGATATTGGTAAGTTTCCTGGAAATGTAAGCTCAAGTTCTATACAGTTTTTTATTTCTCACTCAGTATTTTTTCATTGGTATATTGGAAGATATCCATTTCTAAACCAAACACTTTGAACTCAGGTACCTCAAATCAAATCAAAGACACCTGAAATTTTGGGGTTTTTGTTGATCAAGCCAGTTCAAGTGAGGGTAAACAAACAGGTAAAAGGGTATCTATTAAGAATATGGAGTTAATGAAGGCTTGTTACAGGTCCTAACATATAGTAGTTTTCAGCACTTTTTTTTTTTTTCCAAAACCCAGGCATGGGCGCCGATTAGAGCGATCTAGATAACGAGATTGTGTAATTTGAAAAAAAATAAAAATGTAAAGGCTAGTTACAAAACAAATTGGAGCTTACCTATAAGTGTTCTTTTGTGATTGGGTTCCACATTCAGCTACTTAAGTGTCTTATTTTTATTCTCTTGTTCTCCATTTACTTTAAATTCATTATCCATCACCATTCTAAAAAGGAACTGTCTGAAGGGAAGATGAAAGAATTTTATAGTAGAAACATGCACCCAGAATAAGAAGAAAGTGGTGAAATTAACACTAATAAGTGATTTTTAGTTATGTGTAATAAAAGGGAGTGACTTGATCATTAGGTGGTGGGTTCAAGCCATTAAATTGCTGGACATGAATGGATGAAGAAAATTGAAGTAGCAGACACCAAAGCTCTAAAGCCATTGCAGTGAGCACAAAGGCAGAGGGAAACTGAAATAAGGCGGACTTTATTAGCTGCTTTTGAAAGATGCAAGGAAAAACGTTATCTGCCACTATTAGGAAGTCTAAGAGAATTTGTGAATAGAATAGGAAAAAAAATTGAATAGGGGACAAAGTTCACAAAGAAAAAAGTTATACAAATATTTATTTGAAACTAAGAACAAAATATATATCTTCTGAAGCAGCGAAAGAGAAATACCTTATCCACTAGAGTTGACTCGGGGGAAAGATCTTGTGCTATGACTCGCATCAAGATGTCTTTTGAACTGAAAAGAGTATGAAAGCCATCTTATCACTATAGGTTCCGTATGATGCAACTGCTAAAACGATTATGATGTTAAATGACTCACGTAAGAATTCCACATGGTTTGTTCTCAACTGTTACAATTGTAGAGTTTGTCCGAGAATCAAGCATTTTCTTTGCTGCAAATAGAACAGTATCACTTGGTTGAACTGTGTCAATCCTGGCAACACCACAACAATAACTTATGTAAAATCCATCTTTCAAATAACTGTCTGTGAATAGCACGTCAAAACAAGATGGAAATAATAATGTACTAATTAAATGTAAAGATATTACCTACTTTGAATTCTCAGGAACAATTGTAGACAACGAGGGTCTGAACATCCGCTCTCTAATTGTTTCAACAAATGTATTGGAGCCTGCATTAAGGGAGCACAAAAGCATGTTTCACTTTAAATAATCAACAAGAGCAATATAAGTCAACCATAAGACTGAGAAAATAATGAGCTAAGAGATTCTGTCCTAAGAGCAATTATATATATCATCAGAAATAATAATTGCAAGCTTTCATAACTAACCATAAAGAGATGCACCCCAGTGCTTTTCAACACCCTCAACAGCAGCTGCTATGGCCTTTCCCTTCTCAACTGCCCTTTCCAAGCGAGCAATAGCATCGTACAGACATTTTGCTATATCAAGCAAAGCAATGACCTCCCCATTTTCCACAACAGGCAAATGTCTAAATTTTCCTGCAGTCAGTCAAAATATTGATGTTATAATTTATAAGATTCTCTATCATGTGAAGTTGAAAGAAAAACAACCCCAACCTTGGACCATTTTCTGCAGAGCTTCAACAGCAAGAGTATCAGAAAGCACAAAGACCGGATTTCTTGTCATAACCTTAGAAACTGGTGTTTCTTGAATATTAATTTCACGAGCAATTACTCTTGTTGCAATATCCTTCATTCACATAAACAAAAATAGAAGGAGATGAAATAGTTGGAAGAAGACATCTATATTCAAGACTCCAAAAGAACCATTATGTTAAGCAGTATTGAACAGTATTCAAGTCAAACCTTATCTGTCATTATCCCACATAGTAATGCATTTGAGTCAGTCAACAATAAAGCATCAACTCTCCGAGCAGCCATACGGCGGCAAGCCTCATGTATAGTTGTTGTTTCAGGTACTGTAAGAGCTTTTGACAACCGCAATCGCTTCACTGTCCTCTCTCCAGTCAGTCCCCTGCTCCAATGAGTAGTAGAATAAATTGTTGAACTAAGAAACAATTACATGCACATTAAAGTAAATTTAGATCAAAACACATGCATTATAGTATTGAACATAGCCAAGTGGAGATGTCACTTTATGTTCTTAGATCACAAAACCATAAGCATCATCTGTCCACAGTATCTCCACAATGATAATAAAATCATAGTACTTCATTTGCAGATGTGCAAGTAAAATCATTAACTATACAAAAACATGCAAAATACAAATCTGAGCCAGAAAGACAATGAACAAAGGGGATGTAGGAAAGTGAAGACCCATTTATCCAGGCTTCTTGCAGAGGTGTAAAGCAAATGAATAGGCAGAACTCAGAAGAAAGCCAAAAGTATTACTAGTTTACTACTTTTTCTAAAAGGAGTTTTCAATAATCATCCCATTCTAATTTGCTTAGCTCCAACAGAGCTCCAAGTTCAAAAGGAACAGTATCAACTTCGCATATCTCCTTATTCTTACAGGGATCTCAAAATCATTAAGGAAATTTAAACATTTCAACTCATATGTCCGGAAATAAGAAAAATATCAGGAAATCGAGGATGTATCAGAAATGTAACCTTTTTGCATTACACAGTACTTAAAAGAAAGAGAGATGGATGCAATATTTTGGCCACACCAAACAACACAAAAATCTACAAGCTCTTACTTATTCACGGTGTAAATATATACGAGCTAGAATCTAGATGGCATTCAACCTAAATGTTTGATCGATGTAACCAAAAAAAGAAAAAACACGGTTACTTCAAATCAACATCTGTCAAAACAACACAAAAACCTACATATTCAGAGTCTAAATATATACGAGCTAGAATCTAGATGGCATGCAACCTAAATGTTTGATGGATGTAACCAAAAACAAACTCGGTTAATTCAAAATCTCAAATCAACAAATGTGAAACAGAGCATTGAACTGAACAAATAAGAAATGTAAATAAAACATGCACAGCAAGCCGTTACAATAACAACCGCGATGCGGTGAGTATTGATGCAAGGGAAGGGAGAGAGGAAAGCGAACATGGAGCGCGTCGAGGTAAGAGACTTCCTGGAGGCGGTGTCTCCGCCGTTGTCCGACGCCGCTAAAGACCTCCTTCTGGCGTAGGACGGGGAGCTGACGGTGGACATGGTCATGCTTCTCCTGGGAGATCCTACACCTTGGCTCTTCCTCATTGTAGGGAGGAGGAGTAGAAGGAATGGATTCCCGGGAAATTTCGGTAGGAGATGAAATTCCCGGGAAAATGGAGGGTGACGGAAGGGGAAGGAAGAGCCAATGGTTTTTATTTTTTATGGAAAGGAAATGGGAGGAGAGGAATTGAACGGCGTTTGTGTTTTTATCTCTCTCTCTCTAAACAAACAAAACAGAATTTGATTTGAATTTTTATGGTCGATGTGCTTTCGCCGATGACGTTCAGCCATGCCAACGTTTCTCCGTGGCGCCGAATATATTTCCAATTTTTGCGCATTTCTCTTTTCTCTTTTCTTTTTCTTTTCTTTTTTTATTAAAAAACAGCAGTATTAATTTTGTTTTATTTATTAATAGAAATGAAAATGATTGCTCTTAAACTGTACTCGAAAGTGCAATTAAGTCCCTAAACTTAAAAAAAGTGTAATTAAACATTCAAATTTATCATTCTAGTGTATCTAAACTCAATAACCAGTAATTTACCTGAAATATCCTGTCATCAAGATTTCTGCGACGATTCCGACTATAATTTCGGTAAAAAAAATTCTAGTGACTCTTTAAATTAGAGAAAAAAATCCAGCGACTGGTTGTTGTCTTCTTCATCGGAGAAGACGACCAGAAGGCCACCTTCTCTACTGGAGAAGGCGGCCAGAGGTAAAAGACTAAATTGCCCTCATCATTTTACATATTAAAATTTTTCGGCTACTTCTCGCCGACAATTTGACTGGAAGAACTTAAATTGAGAAAAATTGAATAGTTATAGAGTCAAATTGATAATTTTTAAACTCGTCAATCCCGATTAACAATAGCTCAATAGTCATAAGACAAAAATGAAATTTTCTCTTTTAAATATTAATAACTATGATAAATTATGGTTAAAGCTCGACTCATTTTCATAATGTCTAAACATGCCTTGTATAGTATATAGAATAATTTGTATACTAAATTTAGACTTCTAAACTATGTTTTTAAGGTATAAAACCTCCCATTACAACTAAACAAAACTATGATAAAAGGAACATTAAACATTTTTATAATTCACAACAAAATATGATTATCTGCCTAATACAATCAACATGTACTACCTTCAATGTTGCCATGGGAGACAATAAGACCAATATGGACTGCTTTCATGTACAACATTTGCATGAAAGCATAACTCTCATGAAGTAGCAAAAATGAAAATCTAATGTTACATACAAATTTGTATGACATTGATCAATTTGTCATGCAATTCCCTAATTAGAATGTAAATATAACAAATCAGTTGAACATTTTCAATTCTCTTGTAAAAGTATGCATCTTCAATGTGTTCTTTTGGAGGTTGGGAGTATTTACTAGTTTTAAGATATTGGAAGAAATTAAATTTTATTAGTTTTAATTAGGCTAATTTTAAGATATTAGAAAAAATTAAATTAAAAAAGAAAAGAATACAAGAATTTATATCAAGCAGCACTATTGACATCTCTATCTAGGCTTAATAGTGCAGGATCTATCTCAACTGACCAGAGATAGCAATCCCCTTAAACTATTATCGGTCGTGCGTCGAAGCAATCTCCTTTTCCAGACATTTTCACACGGAGTAATAGCTGACAATCTCTTTTTCCAGGCATTTTCACACTTTTCCAGACATTTTCAGTAATAGCTGAAGCGGTCTAACTGATACATCTGCTACCTCATTTGAATTTGATTAATAACATAAAAAAAAATTAACTAAACCATTTCTCTAATATTAGCTTTTTATCTGTTAAATCCGCTTATACCCATATCATTACTCTGGACAAGATCAATTAATGAAATATTTCATTTTTGCTTTAAAAACACAATACTAATTTCACTTTTGAACATAATTTCCCGGTAAGTCAACTTTCTAGTAAATTTATTTGGGTCCTAATTTGCATTATAAGTCCAAATTATGACTGCACGAGATAATCATCACAATACAGGCAGGCAAATCAAAATATCATATTCATAACACCTACAAATCAAATCAAATTTAAAACAATTTCACAACATTAAATACAATGTTCATCTGCAAAAGTCCATTTAATTTAAGGAAAAGCTCGAGTTCTACAATTAACAATGTCATAGTAGATTTCGCCCCTTAGAACGATCAATGCATATTATGCATAGCCATACAACACAGAAACATATTATCCCAAAGGAAGCCATTGAATGTCCACCATGTTGGCTTTCAAAAATCACATGCAAAACAAGGAAACTTTGCGTGCATTCGAGTCCTACAATTGCTTATTTTCTTTGTAAAGAAAAAAAAAAACGTCAAGCAGCACTCTGCTTCAGATTGAGATTCCCAATGATTTCTTCATCTTCTCAACTTCCAAATACACTCTGCTTCAGATTGAGATTCCCAATGATTTCTTCATCTTCTCAACTTCCAAATACACTGTTGAGTAAGGTAGGAACTCTGAGGAATAGCTATTGCTCAGATCATTTATTGCAACGGCGAGTTTAGGGATCTCCAGTGTCTCCTCGTGGGTTAGAGTGCGAACGAACCTTGCTGGATTCCCGGCCCAGAGCTCACCACTCGGGATTCTTCTCCCTGGTGGGACAACCGATCCTGCTTCAAGGATTGAGTGTGTCTCCACCAAAGAACCTTCCATAAGTATGGAGTGCTGGCCAATGATGCATTCAGGCTCAATAGTGCAGGATCTCAAGAGACTATACGCACCAATTGTCACATATCTGTCAATAGCTGTTTCAGCAGGAAGCCCTGGGAATTTTGAAAAGAACAATGGTCAGTCAGATTCAGTCCCAAGTTCTCTCCAAAGATAGAACCAATTTAATGTATCAAAAGAACTAAATTAAAAATAATACCCCGGAGTACTAGTTTCACCCTTAATTCCACTTTGATACCCCAGCACAAAATACCAAAAATGAACACTCCAACCTTAGCAATCCCATCAGTGATAGGTACATATATCTAATAGAGCTTTACAACAATTTCAAAAATAATAATAATAATAATAATCTACATAACAATTGAAGCAGACAAGAAAAAAAAACCAGAATTGTGAAGCAGAGAATTCATACTGTCATAAAATTTGAATTTGAGCCAAGTCATACATTGTAGGTCTACATGATCATGATCATGTACATTGTGCACACAACTTGAAACAGTGGATTAAATCAGACAACTTAAAGAATAAGGTCTACAGTCTGTAGATTGATACTATGAAGTTGTTCAAGACCAAATGCTTAAACATGGTATAAAACTAAAACACAAAAGTATAAGGAAACAGTTGTTTAATGGAGAGAAAGAAAATCCAGTAACATTAGAAGACAAAAGACTGAAAGAGTTAAATTAAAAACACAAAGTGGCAATAAATTAGTTGAGTGCCTGAGGCACAATCTTACCCACATTTTACAGGAGAATATAACTAATTAAGGTTACTCCCTGTGGGATTTTTCCAATCTCTAGAAGGGGCAGAATACCTTGAGGTCCTTAGAAGAAGTTTAGGTTGGACCAAAAATAGCTTATTATATTTTTAGGTGACCAAGTTTCAATAATTTCTTCCGTCCTATATTTCTAAATTCATGCATCAATGGAGATAAAATTTCAGGAAAAAGTTTGTAAATGACAATGTTAGGTGAATAATGTCTGAACAGAAGTGGGTTAATTAAGCAGCACAAGAGACAAATATGTCACTAGTAAATTAATTACCAATGAATGTCATCAGATAAAATAAAATAATAATAATAATAAGCACAAAACTCAACTAGTAAATCAAAACTAGAAGAAAGTGTATTCTTCCCTTGATAACAAAATGGTTTTAAAAATAAACAAAAAATTAAAAAATAATAATAATAATAATAATAATAATAATAACTTTTTTTTGGCACATCTAATGGGGGATGGGGGGAGTGGGATTTGAACCCAAGTCTACCACCTAGAAAAGGATAATTGAGTTTTTGTTGTTGATTTTTTTTCCCATTAAAAAAGAAATTCAAAGCTGCTCTTTTCTTTAATCTTTTTTTTTTTTCATATTCAAATTTTTATAAAAATGAATCAAAATTTTCATTTACAGTAGATAATATTGATGGGATCTCTTTCTTTATTGTGATTATACTGCTAGGCCTTTTCTCTTGAAACACAAAAGACTGGCAATATGAACATGATTCTTCTAACACAGACAAAAGAAAAACACACACACACATTCACTGAATTGCTGGTACTGCCAAGTGCCAACCATGTTGGACGGAAAAACCCCACAAATCCAAATTATGAGTAGTGATGCATGTCTATCTATTCAAGCCACAAATAGTAACACCCTACTCAAACCCACAAATCATAATAATAACAGACTTTCCTGAAATTCCAATTCTTTTTGCATTTTTTAACAAACATGTCACATTTTCATTTCTCCAAGTTCTCCATAAAAATGAAAGCACCCAACCACTACCAAATCTCCTCACCCTAATAGGCCCTGAAAAAATGCACCTAGGAGGTTCCAAAACACCCACTTGATAGGTGGAAAAGACTCTTTAGCAAGCTTGTCAATAACAAGAATAGTACATAAGTCGCAATTGTGCTTTGCCATTCAAAATTGAAAATTAGAACTCAATGCATGATTTTCTGTCACAGACAAAGGAGAAAATAGCAAGAACATATGCTGGCTGGTAGTTGAGTCAAGGACAGAAGTTTAATTGCTGGTAGGATGCAATGGTTTGAGGTCGTGATAGAGTGACAACTGACAACAAAAGAAGAAAGAAATGAAGGAAAGGAAAAGTTAGAGAGTTGAACCCTGTTTATATTTCTGAGAAAATTGGATGGAGGAACCTCATTATTGAAATTACGAACGATGCATGTCTTTACTAGAGCCATTAATGGGAATACCCCCCTCCCCCTAAAAAATAAGCATAAAATAAAAATCAAGGCTTTCTAGAAATTGCAATGATTTTCAGTTTTTTTTTTTTAACCATCAAGTAAGATTTCAATTTCTCCAAGTTCTCCATCAAAATGAAAGCATCCAATCACTGCAGAACTAGAAGGATGCACCTTGGAGGATAGGTGGAAAAGACTCTTTTGCATGCTTGTCAATAACAGAAAATCAGAAATAGTTAAGTGATTCACAGTTCATTGCTTTTTGAAACTAAACCTAAATGCAATTACCACAAGAGGAAAGCCAAGAAAGTTGGACAAAGCTTTAGTAAAAGAAAGATTATTCAGTGTTGCTTGGTTAAGTAAAAGATTTTGGATACAGCTTCTATTGTGGTTTGAGTTTCTAAAATAAAAAATCTTACAAAAATGATATAATTCGTCATAAGTTCATTTACGTAAACAATGCAGGTGTGTAGGGTTGAAGCCCTTGATTCATAAGAAAATTTTGCAGCTTCTCGGTCAAATACACAAAATTTCTTATGAAAATATTTCTAAAAACACAATCAACGAACAAAGTAATTAATTGCCCAATCTCAAAGCGACAGTTGCAGCAGATCAATGTACTACTCCTAAGCATTGAGAAAAGAGGAACAAAATGCTATGTACTGACTGACCTGTAGGGGAAGACCAAGCGGCGTGAATGACACATCTCTCCTGGACATTGGAGCAGAAGCCGATGGTGATCTTGTTGAGATCCCCGCGGAGAACGGCGCCATTCCAGACAGAGGCGCCGTCCCAGACGGTTACCTGACCGGCAAGTACGACGTTGGGGGCCACGTAGGCGTCCACAGCTACCTTAGGGGCCCACTGTCCGAGAGGGATGATCTTTCTCTGCCCTCGATAGTCCCACTTGACTCGATCCGGCGATGATTCCTTGATTGCCGCCTGCGCCTCCGTAGCCAGCGGCCGGCGGAACTGAGATTGTCCTTGGCGCAAATAAGCGGAGAGAGTGGTTGCTAGGGCTCTTCGAGAGGACCGAGCCAGCGTCGCCATTTTCTATTATCTGCTGATCTTTCACTGAGTTGTTTAGTGCTTCTTCTCTCTGTGACTCTGAGTCCGAGGGTTAGCTCGCTCGCTCGCAGATGAAAGGGGAAAATGAAGCCCCAATTCCTATCAAGGACCCTTCAGGTAAAGCCTAATTCTATGACTCCGCACTTCCTTATGATACGGAGAAAAATATTGGTTTTTTTTTTTCTCAAATCCTTATTTAATCAACTTTAAAATTATATTGCAGTAATCAACTTTAAAATTACATTGCAGCCATAATGTTGTTGTTCGCAAAAGGTTAAACACTTAAACCCATGTCATTGTTTACAAACTTCGTTATAAAGCGATGAAATGTTTGATTTGCTATATTTTATGACAGAATTGAAATAATGAGTAAAAAGTATTTATTTATTCTATCATTTTAATATGTCAAATTTGAAATTGATTTTTTTAATCGATTTTCATCACTTTTGGATATTATTGCTTTTCCATATGAATGGTGGAAAAAATTCAGGTTATACCAACTTGAAAGAACTTTATCACTTTCAAAGAAATTGAATTTCTAAGTGACCTAAATTTTCTCGCATTAAAATAAGGTATACCAAACTATCTCTAAATCTCATTTTGATTAATAATAATTGATTCCAATTCCCATGTCTTAACAAAACTAGTAATAGCAGACTAAATAAGCCTTTTTAATATGCTTCCAACCAAACATAACAAGGGCGTTTTAAATAAGCCTTAACTTAATAGTTCTTATAAAAGGAAAAAGAGTTTTTTGAAGAAGTTTCTCTTGGGCCAAACAAGTGCTAGAACCAATGCTCCTTTCTCAACTGACCATCGGCTCGGGACTGCTGGTTTGCAAAATATCCAGAAGTGAATTGTGTGCCTCCAACTCGTCATGCCATAATGGAAGGGTGTCACCTGGGTAAAATTTCCTAGTTACCCCTTCCGAGTTAATCTGCAGGAACAATAATGCATGATGATTGATGAAAGAACCATACATGCAGCCAAACAATGAAGGAGAGTATCGTTTTAATATGATTAAGCTGATCATAATTGTCACTGCCATTATTCAGATCTTCATACAGATGTACATGCTAAATATATGCAAAAGGACGTAAGAGCACAGGTAGCAAGACAATGATGAGTTCACTGCAACCCCAATGATATCAGGTACTACAAAATATTGCATACTGTGGAAAGTGGAAACTATTATGCTTTTCACGTCCAATGGAAACCTAGTTGAGTTATATGAGTGATTCATTTAAATACTCGGAAGTCTTGCTGGCAACTATCCCAAAAGTTTTATGTAATTGGGGCAGGTCAGTAGGACAGTTATAATAATGATGAAATATGGACATGGTACATGACTGAAATGCCAGTACCATCTCTGCTGAGAATGCTCAAAATCATCATAAACTAGAGTATTAAATGAAATAACTCACAGTAACAGTCCGAACTACACCACCACTGGCACCATCTCGCGCAATGGCAAGAGACACTGCCTTGACCACAAATTTCTGCATAAATTTAAAAAAAAAAAAAAAAAACTTTAGAAACATCTTCAAAACTAATTAACAGATATCAGGCCAAACATCTTCCTCTTATTGGAGAATCAAAGAAATATTTTCCACAGCAAGAGGCATGCACATGCCACATGAAAAGCTCTAGAACATCCACTCTTCCTAAACTTTTGAAACATTTACACCCAACAAATAATAAATTATAATAACAGAAACAAAAATAAAATTAAACAAACTAAAGAAAACCAAACTATACCAAGCCAGGGTGTCATCTTTAATAATAATATAAATAAAATTTCAGTACTTTTCCTCCACTAAATTGGAGGTTAAGTTGATGAATTAAACCTTGTCCGAACAGAAAAAACCTCTATTCACAAAGTTTATATTCTGAGCTCCAGGTTAATAGTAGATCCATATGATCAATAGATCATATGCGCTGATAATCTTAGTGCCCTTGCGGCTGGTATGGGGATAGCCAGGTAAGTAAAGACAGAATCAGATAGCCTTGGCATATCTAATTTGTGGAATAAAGAAAAAAGTGTGTGCATGATTGGATGATAATGCAGTTCATTCTATAACCACTCCTTGCAAATTAGTAATGTTCATGAACAAACCTCAGCTTCTTCTTGGGTCATTCCTTCCTTCCATGCTTGGTCAAAGAAACCATACAAATAAGAAGAGCCTGATCCTGTATGTAGATAAAGGGACAATCAAATATTGTCTCAGCCAGTTAGACTATCATACAATTGGAGCATCTGAAGCATCTAGCACCATGACTCTATCCGAAGCAATACAATTGCATTGAATTTTATTTTTTTTTAGTACGTTGAATTTTTTTAAAATAATAATAATAACAATAATTACATTGAATTGATAGATTTAATCTGCTATGACATGTGAACACCAGAACCTGAACAAAGCCCCTTAAACTAACCGAGAGCAATGATGATAATAAATGATGCATTATAAAATACTAGGCAAGCATCTGGATAACAAAGTGGAAAGCCGAAGCTGAAGCCCAATATAATTGTAAAGTGCAGACAAAGTGCATATATGTCTCTTGAGAATTGACTAACATTTAGGGCGTAGAAGTTTTGTTGTGTAAAGAAAGATAGAGGCCAGTTTTGGTAGAAAGTATCCATGCATGGAATAACTAAAATAAATTGGAAGCATAACAAACCTCCAATAGCAAAAGGCTGCTCCAATATTGTGCCTCCAAGGGGTATCCCATATATTTTACCTCCTTCATGTTTGTCCCAGCCACCAACAATAAGCCCAGTTTGAAGCATATTCTGAATAGTTCAGTCATTAAACAACAAAGAAAATTCGTAATACACAAGTGTAACCCTAAATCTATTGAGAATGAATAGATAAAATCTCATAATTGAAGTCTCAGTTCTACAATCAAATCATCTCAGCCCCAAACCTTACTATTTCATAAGACCAGGATTCAAACCTCTTGAAACTCCAGAATGCAAACAACAAGCATATGATACATCATAAACATATTCCAAAATCTGATAAGCCCAACACGCACCAGTGAAAAAGGCAAGTCATTAAGCAGTAACGGGGAACAGAACTACTGAATGTAGGGCTATTGATAATTTCTTTCGGTAGAATCAATACATGTTTTGTACATATTTCTGTGACCAGGGGTGAGGCACAGAAACAAGTTTGAGAAAAAATAGTGAATGCTTTGCATGTTCAAAGTGACTAAAAAAATCCATACCTTGTTATTGTAGGCTAATAATCTGACAAGGTTTGCTGCAACCTTAACAGTTGTTGGCTGCCCAAGCTGAATCCTGGATAAATAAAAGCAATATTCATGTCCAAGGATCTTCAATCAGTAGAGTACATGGTCCATAGAAGCTAAGCATAACTCAGTAACAACCAAATAAACGATAGCTATTAAGAAGTAAACACCATTGAGGAGACACAAACCATCCTTCATATGTCATATGCAAACTTAAGTTAGAGAATTTTAAAACGCAAAAACAGTATGCTATAGTATTAGCATTGCAACAAATGAATTGACCAAAACAAGTTGGCTTGATTTGCAATCAAATATGAAAATATTTATAAAATGATGCATGTATTTAAGGTGAACAAACTTACGTGTGTTGGTGTAGAAAGTAGCGAACATAGTCTGAAACAATTTGCGAATCTGCTGCCTACAAAAAATGCATTGCATACAATAAGTGGGATTGGGATTAAACCTAACATATGTGCAGATATAACAGGAAAGTGAAAGCAAGCAAATATAGTATCGTACCGAACCCGAACGACACACGTAGACATTATCAGTGAGCTTAGTGATCTTATCTGATGCCCTATTAGCCACATACATTCCTGAATTCATAATCCAGCCACAAAACGAATAAAAATTCATTAATCAAAATAAAGTATCGGAGCTCAATTCACTAAATAGTCGAAATTTTCCTTGGAATCAAACCTAAAATAAGAATTAGCAGATACAGATATGATGAATGTACCTGTACTGGTTCGAGAATCGGCGCCGAGAACGACGCCGCCGTTGTAAGTGACGCCGATGATGGTGGTCCCCATCGAGTGAGGTGAATCCAAATCGTTGAGCAAATTCGCGTCCATTTTCAAGGTTTAGGTTAACTTCGCAGATGAAAATAAGAGAGGATTGATCGAACTTTCAACTCGATGTTAGTTTAAAACCAGCTCTAGGATTGTCACAAGAGGAAGAAGTAAAGCAGTTCCTTTCTTGAGTGGGAAGAATAAAAAGTAAAATACAATTTTGACCCCTTAATACTTAGAAATAAAGAATTGGCCCATGTGGTTTTAAGAAATAGGCCACTATGTGCTCTATTCCTCCCACAACACTTTCTTGCTTTTACAAATGAATATTGTTGTCATATCATTATATTTACAATTCACACACTATTTTATTTTGTTTACATTTCTACAATTTCAACTCACAATTTATATTAATTAATAGTATAATAACAAAATAATGATTGATAAATAATTAATGTATTCAATACAAAAAATAACACGTTAGGAGGTATATGATGGGAAGTATATAATGAACATGATCATTATAGGAGTATATAGCAATTAGCATGGTCCTTTTTTTTTTTTTTTGAAAACAGCATGGTCCTTAATAATATGTTGAATTGACAATATTGTTAGTTGTAACTAATGTGACAATAATAATAATAATAATAATAATAATAATAATAATAATAATAATAATAATAATAATAATAATAATAATAATAATAATAATAATAATAATAATAATAATAATAAAAAACACAATAAAAGTTTGTAAGAGCTATTTTTGTGGGTGGGCACACAAAATCATGATATTTAGATGAAATGTGTAAGGAAATATAATGATAAACTTAGAAGTCATGTTATTATTGTGATGTGTTACATACATAGCTAATATAAAATATATTGTCAAAGTGATTTATTAAATATTAAAATTGATGGCGTGTACCTATTTGGTCAATCGTGTAGTTCAACATGTGGATTAAGCAGACATATCTAAATAATTGAAGGAAGTCACGTGTAACAGAGAAAAATGTCATAACTTGAGGTCATATGCAATTTAGGCAACTGACTAACTTGATGAATCAATCAAGAGGGAATACGTGAAAGCACATCAATGGACTAATTTAGAGGGTCTAATATTTATTTATTTTTTTTGAAAAAGTCTAATATTTATTTTTGATCTAACTATTTAAGAAATAAAAAAAAATCTACAATTAATCTTAAAACACATCAGTTTTATTTCAAATCACTTCTCTCCTATAATAATTATGACCTAATTAATTGAGCATGGTAAAACCATTTTGTTTTTTCAACCGCACAGATGATGTCTCAAATATTGAATCTACAAAGATAACTTGAAGTAAAAATCATATATTTTAAGTATTAGTTTTAAAGATTGTGTTTATACTTTTATTATGATCTCATTTATTCATAAGAACGAGACTACAAAAATTCAAAAACCAGTCTCTTCACATGGGACTATATGTGTTGGCGTGGGAGCTGAAAAGAATTTTGGATAAAAACTCCACGTTAATACCAACTCTTAGGTTCATCCAATTGCCTGATCGATCCAACCACTCATATCTCGGCACTCAACCCCCGAATTCCACATCACTCGGTTGTCCCTATCCGCGACATCTTATGGCGAATTCAAACACGAACCGCAGGTGATAGTGATGGCGATAGTTCGATAGAGCTAGGCTGTAAGAGACGTCCAAGTTTTGTCATCCATATATGCTATGACTGGTCCATCTCTTTTCATTTTTCTAAGTAGCACGGCACAAGCAAGATAGCTATGCCCAAAATGTGATTAATGAGGTTGAAATAAAATTACCTATGAGCTTAGTAAAAGTCTGCAAATTAGAGTAAAATTGAACAAATTCAAAATTATGAGAATATTTACTATAATGCAGTTTGAATGAAACCTGTTTGTAACTTTTGACTGAACTATAAGAAGATAAAGAAGTTTATTTATTTATTCACTTTTTGTCTCACGGCTATTAGATCATTTATATATTTGGTCATCAATTATTAATTGTTCCATAGAGTTAATATATGATTTGGTCTCTTAGCTAGTAGAATTTTATCAGTTTGATCATCAACTTTCAATCTTACTCAATTTCATCTTCAACTATGCAATTGTTAACCAAAATACTGAAATAGTCATCAACCAAGACTATTCTGATTTAGATCAATGATTATTTTAGGTAAAATTTGCACAGTTGAGAATGAAATCGAACAAGTTAAAAAGTTGAGAACCAAATTGGTAAAATCATAATAGTCGAGAGACCAAATTGGGTATTAACGACTTTTTCTTTTTTGAGAAAAATGGGTATTAACTTTTCTTCTTTTTTTTGTTCACATTTGATTCCATTACTTTATTACCTTGCCACATTTGGCCATTATGCCTAATTTTTGATAACCATTGACTAATTTGCTATTTATATGTTATTGAATATAAGTACATAAATGCATAATAGTCAAATGACTCATTTTAAAGGATAAAGTTTTCATTTTGTATGATATTTTTTTTTACTATAAATAAAAAGGTCACCGATGATTGAAAATTAGGTATGGAAACCAAATGTCACAATGTTTTAAAAGTCATACTGAATGTGAAAAACATAATATTGAGACTAAATGTGAAAAGGGTGTAATAGTGATAGGACTAAAAGTAAACAAAAAAATCTAAATTTAAATTGAGTAATTCAACATTACTTCAATTTTTTAATCCTATGATGTGTCAGTAAAAATGTGATGGATCATGACTTTTATTCATTCATTTTTCATCCTCTAATAAAATGTGAACATCGGGTGAGAGATTCAGAGATATGCTCTATAGAGTACATTTACCATTTTAATTAAATTAATCTAGAATACCACAATCGACTTTCTCAAATTAAAAAGGTTAATAAATAATTCACACAGAGTCAAACTTAGATAATGAGCTCAAATCAAGAATGGCAATCTCCGTGTCTTGTTTTATTTGTCGTATTTATTATTTATTAGTCAAACTAATTATTTATTATTTTATTTATTTAATTATTTTAACTTCTTGTGTTTAATAATTTTTAAATTTCAATTAAGTCGAATTAATTGAAGTAGGCACATAAGGACATAAGGTACCATAGAGCACATGGCAATGATTTATTACTCTCTTTTTTTTTTTCTCTCTATTTTTTAATGTTTTTTTCGAGGTGACCAAAATTCGGATGAGATAAGATCAAAATTTGCAATACGGATTAAAAAATTATTTGGGACGTGTATAAATGACAGGCCAGAAAATATCATTTCCAGTTAGAGTTCAGTAAAATTAACAGAAGCAATGGGCAAAGAGACTTCCTCCTCCGGCAACCACCACTCCACGGCGGAGAACGGCGGCTTCAAGCTGGTAGGTTTCAAGGATTTCGTTCGTGTTAATCCCAAATCCGACCACTTCGCCGTGAAACGCTTCCACCACGTGGAGTTCTGGTGCGGCGATGCTACTAACACTGCTCGCCGCTTCTCCTGGGCGCTGGGAATGCCCATTGCCGCGAAATCCGATCTTTCCACCGGAAACTCCGCTCACGCGTCGTATCTCCTACGCGCTTGCGGCGGCGGCGAGCTTCAGTTCCTCTTCACAGCTCCCTATGCGTCCTCCATTTGTAATTCCGCCTCCGCTGCTATCCCCTCCTTCTCCGCCGACGCCCACCGCGCCTTCGCCGCCACACACGGGCTCGCCGTCCGCGCGGTCGCGCTGGTAGTTGAGGACACGCGGGCCGCGTTCTCCGCCAGCGTCTCCCGCGGCGCGAAACCCGTGTCGGAGCCCGTTACACTCAACAACCAAGTCGTACTCGCGGAAGTTCACCTCTACGGCGACGTCGTGCTCCGATTCGTTAGCTATCTCTCCGACGCCTCCGCCGTCACATTCCTACCGGGGTTTGAAGCCATGGACGGAACCGCATCCTTCCAAGACCTCGATTACGGCATCCGCCGCCTCGACCACGCCGTCGGAAACGTCCACGAGCTCGCCCCCGCCGTCGATTACCTAAAATCCTTCACCGGCTTCCACGAGTTCGCCGAATTCACCGCGGAAGACGTCGGCACCGCCGAGAGCGGCCTGAACTCAGTGGTGCTGGCTAACAACGACGAGACGGTTCTTCTCCCCTTGAACGAACCGGTTTACGGGACGAAAAGGAAGAGCCAAATTCAGACCTATCTGGAGCACAACGAAGGACCAGGACTCCAGCATTTAGCTCTTACAAGCGAAGATATCTTCAGAACACTGCGAGAAATGAGGAAGAGGAGCGGAATCGGAGGTTTCGAGTTCATGCCGTCGCCGCCGCCGACGTACTACAAGAATTTAAAGAGCAGAGCCGGCGATGTTCTGAACGATGAACAAATTAAGGAGTGTGAAGAATTGGGGATTTTAGTGGATAGAGATGACCAGGGAACTCTGCTTCAAATCTTCACCAAGCCTGTTGGAGACAGGTAATTTTCAATCTTCCATTCTTCTAAATCGCCATGGCTGTTGAATTCTAAGCATTTCTTGATTTTTTTAAAGGTAAGTATAAAAGATTAGATTATTGAGAAAGGTTCTGTATTCTAGAATGTTTACTGTTTCTAGTTTGACCAAGAATTGGAATGGAAAAGTGCATCCAATTTCTTATAGCATATTTCAGCTTCTAACAGATCATTAGATCAATGTAGGATAGGGGTGCAAACCAGCGGAGCCAAGCTCGAACCTAGGTTGGCTCGAGTTTGAGTTAGAAAAATTTATTGTGGCTTGAGCTCGAGTTCAGCTCGTTAATTTTATATGGCTCGAGTTCCATTCGATTGGCTCGAATGGATCCTGGAGCATATATGTGAACTAGGAAATGGATGATTTGGCTACTAGCTTAGGATGTCCTTAAGACTTCGGCTAGTCTTTGGAATTGGAGGCTTTTCTTTTTGTTCTTTGTGCATATGTGTGTGATGTGGGGATGGGGGATCTTGCTTTTAGCGAAGGGCTGTTAGGCTTAATTTCCACATTTCCACTAAAGGATTAGGGTTTAATAGCGGGATGCTGCCACGGGAACACGGGGCTTGATCTTTTAGAAAAGTATGAGAAACTATTGAAGGGCTGATAGTGCTTAAAAGCTAAGAGGTATAAAGCATTTATTTTGTAAAAACGGAATGGAGAAAAGGAAAGTCTTGTAGACTTGTAGTTCTTTGGCAAATGGAAGAAGAGGAACTTGGTTAAGCATTCATCTGATTTGCAAGAAGCAATCTTTTTCCATTCCTTTATCTTACTGGAAGGGTCTGCAGTCTTTTGTTGCCACCCTTGTTAATTGTTAACTGTGGAAGTCAAATAAAGTCTTTCATACGAAGCAATCTTATTTGGGTTAGAACTTAGAAGTGCCATCTCGTGTTTATTTTCAGTGTCTCAACTGTCAGTTTCACAATAATGAAGTGCTCGGCTTTCCTGTTCAGTAACTAGAATTGACCAATGACGAAATTCCCATCTGGCTGCACTTGATTTTTTTTTTTTCTAGATCTTCCTCAATGCTTGTTATACAATAGATATACACAGGTAAAGTGGGGAAGAAGTGAATGGTGTTAGATTTAGGGTTTTAAAACCTGCTTCATATTTAAACACCAACTCAATTTCATGTCAGTCTGTCAAGGGAAAGGATAAATGATTCAAGGAGTAGACAAGGAGGAAACTTTTGTCTTTGATTCGGCATAACATCGGAGTTGCTTTGTGTCAACTCACGGTGTAATGGTTGGAATAAAACATGTATATAACTGCGAGTTATACTGGAAATATTACTCGTATCTTTTAGTGCTAATCACTTCTCTTTCGCTTGCAGGCCGACAATGTTTATAGAAATAATCCAGAGAGTCGGGTGCATGATGAAGAAGGAAGATGGACAGCTCTATCAGAAGGGCGGGTGTGGTGGTTTTGGCAAGGGAAACTTCTCCGAACTTTTCAAATCCATCGAGGAATACGAGAAGATGCTTGAAGCTAAACAAGCTACTCGTGCAGTGTGAGTATCCTCTCTTTCAATTACCCCCGCCTACCATGGCAATTCAAATAGCCAGGATGCGTTCCTCGTTTGCAGGAGAATGCTGTGGGTTGAAAATGTGATATGTTCATCCAAAGTTATATACAAACATCATGTTAAGTTTGCATCTAAACATACAATAAACACTTGTAGAATTTATTTAAAATGTTGGATTCAGTGTTTTAGATGCCTTGAGTGTGTTTTTGTGTTAATGTATTTCTTGCATCATCTTCATTGTGCCTACATATCATTTAAGGAAAATAATATTGTTACAACATTTCTGCAAATCTACCAAATACTAGGATCTCTTAGGGCTCAAAGTTTGGTTCGCGGAAAATATTTGAAGGGAAGTGAAAGTGAAATTCCGTGGAAAAGTAGTTACCAGGAAAATAAATTATGTTGTTTGGTTGGTGGAAAAGAAGTTACTGGGAAGATAAATTTTGTTGTTTGGTTGGATTTAAAATGGTAAGGAATAATGTGTATAAAGACCTATATGCCCCTACAAATTAATAAAAGTAATAATAATTAGAAAATAACACAAAGGGTAAATTTGTCCAAACATACCAATTTTTCTTCCCATCCTCCATGGAAAACAAAATCCTTGGTCCAACCAAGGATTTTGTTTTCCTCAAATTTGAGGAATTCATTTTCCATGAACCAAACATCACAAAACAATATTTTCCTCCACTTTAAGGAAAACAACTTCCATGGAAAAAATTTTCCACCCAACCAAACATACCCTTAAGGAAAATAATATTGTTACAGTGTTCTGGCACCATTACTTTGTTCCAGAGAAGTTTCCAGCTCTAGTATGAATGTGACTCAGTGATCCATTAGGTGGGTGAAATTCACTACACTGGGTGTAACTCTTTCGGGGCTCGAAATGAGATTAGATAGGATTAGATATTTCGAGATACCACATCATTATTAAGAAACACAAGGTGACGTGATATCTATTTGTCATCGGAACAACTTTAAATGTAATATCATTATATTGTTGATTTTATCACTTAAAAGTTAAACCCAAGCAGTTGACTACGACTAAGTCGGAAAATAAAATAAAGAGTTAATTCCATTTTGGTCCTAAATGTATAGGTGACAATCTACTTTTAACTTTTTTATTAAGACCAAAAATGGAATTAACTCTAAAATAAAAGACTTTTAGAACCTTAAAAAAAAAAAAAAGACTTTTAGAAAATGATGGCAGCAAATTATTGCATGGACCATGGTTCACACAGCTGTGTGGACCAAAAATAAAAAGTACATTATTTTTGTACTATAGGTATATTATTTGATAGTATATATCAAATAATGTACCTTCAGTACAAAAATAATGTACCCTAAAATAATGTACCTACAGTATAAAAACTATGTACCTTCAATACAAAAATAATGTACCTTTTATTTTTGGTCCACACAACTGTGTGGACCATGGTTCATGCAATAATGATTGAATGATGGCATGCTGGGCTTGGGCTGACCACTTTAGACGAATCGGACCACTTGGACTGCAAATACTAGATCATTTGTATCCAATTCATCAATGATTATTTCACAATTTTTTTTTTTTTTTTATAGAATTGATATTACATGCTATCATAGTCAAATAAGAATAAGAATTTTAATGATATATTTTCTAGCCAAAGACCTTGTGGTCAAGTGGCATCTGGTGTCTTGATTAGCACTCCCACATGGTTGATGGGAGTGAGTTTGAGGCTCAGTGGAGTCAACTGTTGACTCGTTGTGCTTCAGTAGGTTGAGAAAATACTATATTGTAACAGAGTCAGTAGTACTCAAAAAATATATATTTTCTATAAATAACTTAAATTAATTTTTATAATAGTATAAGTGGGCATTTCAAACTAAGAACACACAAATTCAATCCATATTTTCTGGAAATGTAACAAAAAATCACATATATTTTCTTCAAATTAAATCAAAAGTGAACAATTAACTAGCTAGTTCATCCCATCAAATTTTGTTTTAGTGTATAAAATTACTTTTGTTCATAACTACTTTCTCGACCTATTGAAGCACATGAAAACCCACCACCTCCCGTATAAAGGGAAGGATTTGATGCCATTGGACCACAAGGTCCTTGGCAGTGTATAAAATTACTTACACCAGCATCTATTAAAATACATGAATCATATACATCATGTAGGGTAAAGGTTCTACCCGGCATGAATAATGAGTACCAAAAGTCATATTTTTACTTGTGTATATAAGCTTAAGTATAAATCTCTTTTTATCAATATTTAGAATTTTATGTTTTATCAAAATTACTTACAAAAGTTATAAAGAATAAAATAATTATAATTTAAAAGTGTTAGCTTTGTCTAAAAAATTATAATGAATCAAATGATTATACTCTAAAAGTGTTAATTTTAGTTAAAAGATAAACTTTACTTATAATGTATCTTTAGATCATGATTACGAACTTTTTCTTAAATCAAACTATTAATCTTGTCAAAAAATTATTTTTATTCATACTCACTTCATGACCACTCTAGCTTTTACATAGTGTATGGTGCAATTGATGTGAAAGCATAACTCTCATGACAATAACAAAATGAAAATTTGATGTTATATACAATATAATTTACAGGAGATTGACCGGGTTGTATTGCAATTTTAATTGATTGAAGTGTTGAACATCCCCACTACTTTTGTAAAAGTATTTTTTTAAAATAATAATGTTAGAAGCATCGACTAGTTTTAATTGAGTTAGTTTTGAGTTAGTTTTAAGATATTGGGAGAAATTAAATTAAAATATAAAAAAGTTCAAAAGATGGCCATATTAAAAAGTTCCAAAAATGGCCATCCAACTATGGTTGCCCCAACCATGGCCTTCTCCGAAAATTTAAGTCATATTGGTGCATTAACATTGGCATTAAGTTGCGTTAGAAGGTAAGAATTTTAATTAAATGGTGCTAGTTAACTAGCCTTATCAAATAGTTTAGTTGAATGGAATAACTAGAAGCCTAGAATGATGGGTACATGATATTCATTATATAGGACATTCAGTTACGGTACTCATAGTTAGTTCTGAGTCAAGTACTAGACAAAACGAGTTAACATTACTCTGCAGGTCTACCATTCAAAGAGGCATCACAACACAATTATGGTTGTTGATCATTACTGAAGATCAATTATGGCTGGAGGCATGAAGATCATCATTGATTCTATGCCAGTTTTTTTTTTTTGAAAAGGATTCTATGCCAGTTATTACAAGTCAGGTTCCTCATATTTAGTTTATTCCATACAGTATCATATTTAGATCTAACATAAAATGTGTGGCAAAATGAGAAATTCAACTTGTTTATTCAATTGATTACGACCCAATTTTCATAGATTAGGAAGCTTTCCCTAAAAACTAGGGTGTTGTTTGATTGGAGACTTTTGGTTTTATTCATCTATTTTTTTTTTTTTTTTTTGAATATTACTGACTCTGTTTGTTAACTCATTACCTAGAAACTAGTTTTTTTTTCGTTTTATTTTTTTTGAATACTAGTGACTCTATTACAATGCAGTATCTGGCTTTCCCTTTCCCTAGAAACTAGTTTTTTTTTCGTTTTATTCATCTACCTTTTTTTTTTAATACTACTGACTCTATTAGAATGCAGTATCTGTTCATAACTACTTTCTCAACCTATTGAAGCACAAGAATCAGTATTGCCTCCACTGAGGCTCGAACCCACCACCTCCCGTATACAGGAAAGGGTTTGATGCCACTGGACTACAAGGTATGCATTAAATATGTTTGTAATTGTGTGCAAACGTGGTGGACGTAGTGGATCAGTATTTGACCTCATAGTTCTCAATATAGCATTAATCCTAATATAGCATTAATCCTCACCTGAATAAATTCATATATATATATATATATATATATATATATATATATATATATATATATATATACTATAACCTATTAATAGTATCTGTCTTACAAAAGTAACCCTAGCTGGAATGAAACTTAAACCTGAAATCTTCAACGAAACCATCCAACCACAAATGTATAAAACCTTAGATTACAACTAAGCATTGCTAATTGCTATAATTCACAACAAAACATATTATATATGATTCTCTAAGAGTTGACTTGCATGCCTAATACAATGAACATGTAGTATGCACTTGCATGCCTAATACAATGAACATGTAGTATGCTATAACTTTCGGTTTCACCGAATGGTCATCATCATAATTCATACAACATTTCCATTTACCTGAAAGCCAAGCTCATTCTCTGGACTTGCATTCCCATCCTTCGAGTCGTCTCTACCATTACTGCATCTACTGCCATTGCCATGGCCAGACTTGGTGGCACCTTCAATGTTGGCATACGAGACAATAAGACCAATCTCGATTGCCTCCATGTATAACAACTTCACCAGATTCTTGAAGCGCCTTCGAAATGTAGGTATACGCGACAGAGAACTAACAATTCCCTGCAACCTGTGATAGCAAATGTTCCTTTTCAAGCCAAGTGCATAGTAAAATTAAGAGAAGCCTTGAATTCGGAGCTAACCTCCTGATTATCGCTTGTAACTGGGCTCGTTTTACATTGTCACTGGAGGGGAATCCAATCATGTCCCAATCCTCTGGCCTGTCGTTTTTGCAATGCATTAGCAGCTTTCTAAGGCAAATTTCTTCGTCTTCCTGCAGTTGAAGTCGCTTTATTTGCTCCTTCATGATTAGAAGCGGTCCAACAAACCACTCGAATATTCTGTCCTTTGGCCAGTTGGTCTTTGTTAATTCCACTTCATCAACTAAAAGTTCAAACGAGCAAGAAATTACGAGTATGATTTTTCTGAAACAGTCTTGCATTTGCCGTTCGAAAACAAAATGAGTACTAAAAAAAACAAAAAAACATACAGATCACCAAGCCAGCTGAGTTGGACTTTGCTGATTCAAGCAGGCAATGCAAAATGGACAAGGAGGGAAGTTTCACGCCTAACTTCTTGCATTTTCCCCTCGCAATGCAGTCCATGATGTCTTTGGCATCTATTAGACCTTCGTGAAGGAGAATTCTGCCATTCACTTCACAGGATTTGAAAAGCCAGTCCCACACCTGATTCAATAAAGCTGATCAGTTCTAAGAAGAAGAAGAAGAAAAATGTTTTCCTATTGTTAAACAGCACATGCTAGGACCTGCACTGGTGTGTATTGCTGTATAGCTTGCTTCAGTTTTCTGGACCCTTGCGAAGCCATCTTTGAACTCCGTGATTCTTCCCTTTCATTTTGCTGATCAAGTGAATTCCTTCTAATTTCTTCATCATTATAAGGGCTCATATTTCTACGGTATCTAGGCCTGGCTGTCGGAAGAACTCATAGAGTCATAGAATCAACATTGTATCATTTGTATGCAATATGAGAAATCATTCCCCATTGTCAGGTATTATGTGTATTTGTGCATATAATATTAAATTTGTAAATAGCTTCCATATAATAGGATACTTTATACCATTGTTAAGTGAAGGAAAAGAAGGAAAAGTACGAAACTGGGGCAAACCAAGCCAAGTTGGTCATGTTGTTGACTTGGTAACCAGAAGGTTACAAGTTCGGCTCCAAACGGGAGTCGGCTAGGATCACAAGGCGGGGTTTATCCAGTGCACACAGTTTGGTAGTGGTTGAGGCTTTCCCTTGCCACCCCCCAAAAAAAGTACGGAATCATTAGTGATACCTGATGAAACATGACCCCTCTCTCATGTCAAGCAAGTCATTTGTGTACTCATCAAACAACGAAATGGCTGCCACTATGTATGCAAGTCCCAATTGGAACGAATCTTCCTAGCAATATATAATGTACCACTTGAGTACGTGGAAAATATAATAATGTGAAGATAAAAAAATGCAACATCATGATAGGGAAGAAGAAGATGATTTTGACCTGATGGACAATCACCCCGCTGTATAGTGCAAGAAGAAAGCTGGAAAGGAAAGATGCAATCACAGACGCGACTACTGCTAGTGGCCATAAAAGGATTGCGAGACCTGCAAAAGGGACACATACAGTCTCCAAAAATGGACCTTCCCTTCCAACCAAGTCTTCTAATAGCCTTTTCCAACCCCTAAACAGCATGAAAGGGCTCTTCCAAAGTGCAACAGCAGTAATGACGGGAACATCCACGGGAATAGCAAGCATAGAAACCAGAAGACAGCTAGGCAGCTTTGACAACCTGCTTGCGACAATATCAAATGTACATCAGGTATGTTTCTGCAACTCATGGCAAATCCATTCAATTTTATGATGGGAAAAAAAAAAAAGGCAACTTATGTGTTTCTTACTTTACTTCCATGGGTTTTTCATTTGGATGCACTTCTTCACAAAGTTCATCCATGTAAGAGAAGTAAGAGTGGAAGCAAAAATCCGTAAAATCCACTACCACAGTGAGGCTCCCTTTAACCGTGGATATGGTACCATCCTGACAAATTTACAAGCTGTTAGGCGCTAATAAAATTGGGAATCTGAAAATGGGAATGGTATGATGATAGAACACTCACAACAAAGCAATGATAGAATGCGTCCGTCACGCCCTCTCCAACAGCCTCAAACGTTGCAATCAAGGGAGCAAAGAACCCATATCCTAACCCACCCAAAAGGCTTCCAAGAATTGCTATGATCGGCCAAAGAATCAAAGGTAGTGGCAATAACACCAGCACTGCACTCTTTAAAACCCATCCAAGCCTTTTGCTTCTGAATTAAGCAGAGCACACCAAAGGGTTTAAAAAACCACATCAATAACAAATGCAATAAGGAACTTTATATTCAAGCAATAATCAGCATTACAATATTATAGCAGTAGCTAGACAGCCAGTGCAAAGGGAAGTATACCTTGCCACACAGTAGTAGGTCCAAATAAAATGAGCCGGCCAAAGTCCAACCACAACTGTGGAATTTCCGATAACAATGACGCCTAATACAATGGGGCCAATGATTAACCCTGTCCAAAAAAAAATGATGCTCCTCAGTTACCAATTTCCAACCAACCTTTTAGTCCATCATATCCCTCAGAAAACATAAGCAGATACTAGTGCAAAATAGGCCAAAAGTTTCAAGAACCTAGTAATGGAAATTATGGAATACACATTTTATGATACCAATCGCATAAATGCCAATGTATTGTCAACAACAGGCCAGAATAAGCT
Organism: Ipomoea trifida; assembly: GCA_003576665.1. Taxonomy (NCBI): domain Eukaryota; kingdom Viridiplantae; phylum Streptophyta; class Magnoliopsida; order Solanales; family Convolvulaceae; genus Ipomoea; species Ipomoea trifida. Next base: position 3,332,145 of record CP025654.1, read on the forward strand.
TAGTTAAAACAGAGAAGCAATAGTATTTTATGTGTTAAATTTTACTAAAGAACTTTTTTCTTTATTGTGCATCTAAGAAGAATGGGGAACTTCCATTATAATATATTTTATCATGATATCAATCGCGTTTCATGTTTATGTTCATACTCATGCTGTATACTGCGCAGTGTTTGGCTGCATAACTTCTTTCTAACAGCAAAGATGAAAATACCACCCATTATACTGATCCCTCAATATACAAATTCTCTATTATTTTGTTTCATTTCTTAAATGCTACAATTGTTCCTAAATCCTAACTTTATCCGGTTAGCTCAGTTGGTTCCAGATGGAAGATTCGAACCGCTAATGTAGAATTACACACAATGCAGTCGATTCTTAATGAGAGTTAGGAACTGATCCTTCTAATTAATGAGGCAGCTGAGTTACAGTAATTTATCGCCAATACAAATTCACTCGAACCTCCTAATAAATGTCACCAATACAAATTCACTCGAACATCCTAATGAGAATTTTGCTTTTTGTGGACTATCAGTACTTTCTCCAGAGCATTAATTGAACAACTAATAATAGCATTTATTGGAGTAATAATTAAGAAAATCAAGCACAACTACAAGTAGAAAAAGGAAAGGGGGTTGAGGGAGCATAATAATAAGAGAATATCTGAATATGTACGTACCTTTAAGACAGCCAAGAGTAAAGAGCAAGAAGAAAAAAGGAAGAAAGGAGACGAAGCTCCAGAGCTTGGCGATGAACCCTACTGGCACTTCCATCATAAGCCGGCGGTGTGAAAACTGAAAAGTAGAAGAAACCGGAAGGATCGGAGAGAATGGATTCCCTTCCGCTGTAGAAGAAAAGAAGTGTGTGAGTGAGGTGTGTTCTGGTTTTCGATAGTTGTTACTTCATGCGAACCATCATGCGATGAAGGGATGGGCGGGGCGGAGCTGTCACCTTACGTGGCGGAGCGAGGGTGGTCCTCTGCCACGCGGCCGCGGTAACCGCCCTTGAAGCGTGAGATTCCCGCTTACGAGTCGGTGCACCGTGCACACTGCAAAATCATACTGAAATTTTGAATTTTTGACTTCACATGATAAATATGATACTGTAACAAATACTATAATAAACATGACTTGACATGGTACGTAAATGTTGTGTACACTAATTTATAAATATTTTAGAATGTAAATCAGTTGTGACATAATTCAAAATTTATCTTAACTTATTTATTATTTTTTAGGTAAATTCGGTTAAAACTTTTAATTTAAATTTGAGATTCAAGCTTATATGAATCATAAGAATAACATATAATGCATTAAAAATGCACAATTTAATTATAAATTTTAAAATATCAATTTATACTCATATGTTTTATACAATTATATATGCTATTTGGGTTGACTAAATATAGCCTAATTATTAATCACATGTTATTAACTCACAAGTGTGTGTGTGTGTGTGAGAGAGTTCAGATTAAAACATGGTTTATTATAAAAGGTGTTGACGTTCATGACTAAAACTATAAAATGTCTTCATCAATGATATATAAAAGTGCACTTAAAATTTGTAACTCCAAAAAATACATATCATCGAATGCACTTTGTAGTTTGGCACTATATATACTTAAATGTTTACAAATTTGTAATATCAACATGCATTAATATGCACCTTTTTACTTAAACCATTGTCCTAATTTGATCCTATTTCTATGTGTGTATATATAGGAATTGAAGGGCCAAATGAGACTATGTTGTAATTGTTGATGATGCTTTTTGCTGGCAAAATATGCCATGATTGCTATGATTTTTTTAGTGATGCATGCAGTATGTGATTTTGAATCTCACTTAAAACATGAATGGCCGGAAAAATTGTCCATGATGATGAAAGTTGTGGATTAGATCCCTTGCACCTAGGACAAAATTTTGTGAACTTAAGATTAGTCTAGTAAATTAAACTGAGGTCACCTAAATAATAAATGAAAAGAAAAAAGTAATATGAAAATTTCATAATTTATTACGTATAATAACACATTTTTTGAAGGTATGTATAATAACACCTTTAAATACGACAAAGATATTAAAAAAATATCGCATGTGTCAACATATTGCTTTTGTTCTTTGTTTCGTTTGAATGCATGCATACACAAGCCTTTGACCTTTTCCTAAAGTGGATTGCAGATAATGGGGGCATCGAACGACAACCTTAAATTCTGCAATCCAATCCACCGACACTTGGAGCCACGTTGTGGCGTCTTCAGATCACCCGCCATTTCATCATTCCCACCCGACAGAAAACGAGGCCGAGAGAAACTCAGACGACACAGATCCGAAAAAGAGAGAAAGAGATAGAGAGAGAGAGATGAGTCAGTTTTGTAGCAGAATAAATAATCTGTACGTTACCATCTTCGCTTCCACTTTGCTACTCCTTCTTGCCCTGATTGTGCAACAGAACGATATTGATGGTGGTGGTTTGTTTCCTCTTCAGTCCTCCTCGTGGTGGTCGTCGTGGACGCCGCCGCCGTCGTGCCCCGCCGTCTCTCCCCTCGTCGCTCTCAGTACTCAACCTCCGCCAAACCCCAAGACTGCTTTTTATCCCACTTTCAATGTACGTAGTAATGTAATTACAAGTTTTCTTTCTTCTTCTTCTTTTTTTTTTTTGATAAATCCACATGGTCTTTCTCTGTCGTTTAACTGTTCGGGCCCACCCGGCTTCGCTCCTAGAGGCACCCGAGCGGGCCCATGGAAAATCGTCACTTGTGTGAATCAAATTCAATTTTTCCTGAAATTCTTCTTCAAAGAGAGCTCATTTGTCACTTGAGCTACCCATTAGGTATTTTTTTTCTTTGTTTCTTCGTGTATGGAGTGTTGATTTGCACTAATGACTCTTCCTTTGAGCCAATTAAACAAAGTTCGGGCCTTATTAGAATTAGCTAGGAATTCGAAACAAAGCATAATAGACAAAAACTATTAGAGCATAATTTGAACTAATCAAATCGAGCTCAAAGCCTTATAAAAATATCCAAGCAATCCAAACTCGCTCCAACCTAAATTTTTAAACTTGATCCATTATAACTATTTTGAACTCAAATTTGAGCTTGGTTTGACTTTTTTTCACCTTTAATTATCTAATAATGGATTGTGGGATTTAGTTTTATTTGTTTTAATTTTAATTATTAGTTTTTGGTTGTTTAGTGCAGAATGTGAAAATGCAAAAGGCGAGTGCCGTGGCGAAAATGCAAAATGCAGTGGCGAAAATGGTAGAAGAATTGAAGGTGGAAAGTGAGTTGAGAAGAGGCAAAGAGAAGGATAAGAAACTAGAGAGGATTGAAGCTGAACTCAGTAGAGCTAGAGCTATGATAACAGATGCTATTGTTAATGGCAACAATGGATCGCACGTTGTACAAGACGAGGATGATAATTTTGTTCTTCGTGGGGACATATATAGAAATGCATATGCTTTCCAAAGGTACATATCACATTCACACATATGTAAACACACATAATCATATGAATTGCTGGAAAAAAATATGTAACTTTTTGTGAGTATCAGTGTACAAGTATTTGAGGCATATAAATTAATATGGTGTACATAGTATATATACAAAATATTACATAATTGATCACTCATTTTATTTACCTACAATATAATGCAGGAGTTATTCACTAATGGAAAGTATGTTCAAGATATATGTTTATGAGGAGGGTGAGCCTCCATTGTTTCACTTAGGCCCTTGCAAGGATATATACTCCCTGGAAGGGGTTTTCCTCAATCAAATAGAACTCAAAAACACTCATGGATTTCGAACTCACAACCCTGACGAAGCTCATGCATTCTTCCTCCCTTTCAGTGTAGTCATGATTCTCGAAGAGCTTTTTGATCCAGTTGTTCGAGACAAGGCTGTGTTGGAGCGTGTGGTTGGTGATTATGTTCGTATCGTCTCCACTAAGTATGCTTTTTGGAATAGAAGCCTTGCTGCTGACCACTTCATGCTTTCTTGCCATGACTGGGTAATTAATTAACTACCTAAGCTAAGCTAGACGATGGTGTATTATAACTTTCTTTCTTGCTACATTATATATGGATTTTATTTGGATAAAGAGGGAATCCCGCAGTTACTATCAGGGAATATGAATGGGATAAACCTTATTCTTATACCATACAGGAGAGGGTTCTTGTTTTTTCTTTTTTCTTTTTTGGTTAGACCACGAGTACTAATATGTTCTGATATATATAGTGTAGAGTTATTGTTTGACTAATGATATATATGTTGGTTTTTATGGTACGGTGTAGGGTCCGCGTTCAACTTGGTATGTGCATGGCTTGTACTTCTCAGCAATTCGTGCCTTGTGCAATGCGAATACATCCGAGTTTTTCAATCCCAAGAAAGATGTTCCCATTCCGGAGATCAATTTGAAGAATGGAGGTATTATTAGGGTGTATTTGGTAGGCTATATTGACTATTTGTGCTTCAGTAGGTTGAGAAAGTAGTTATTAACAGACACTGCATGACTTTAAAAAGGGTATCATTTCATCTTATTGCTAATCTAATTTTATAACCTCTGGTTTAGAAGAGTCACTGCATGTCACTTGATCGTAAGGTTATTGAAATACTATATAATTCTTTGATTACGGAAAAGAATGTGTATAGTTATAAGTAGTACCTATCTAAAAACGATTTTGGGTGCGTGATATAATTGTGACAGGTAGTATCGGACCAATTGGAGGACTACCATACTCAGAACGGACAATCTTAGCGTTCTTCGCAGGCGGACTGCACGGGCGCATAAGGCCCGCGCTCTTTCGGCACTGGAGCGGAAAAGACGAAGACATTAAAGTGTACGAGAAGGTGCCGGAGGGGACATCGTACGAGGACATGGTAAGGAAGAGCAAGTTTTGCCTGTGTCCCAGCGGGTTTGAGGTGGCCAGTCCGAGAATCGTGGAGGCGATCTACGCCGAGTGCGTTCCCGTTTTGATCTCGCAGCATTACGTCTTGCCGTTCAGCGACGTCCTGGATTGGGACAAGTTCTCGATCTCGGTTTCCGTCGAGGAGCTGCCGGAGTTGAAGAAGATCCTGTTGGGAGTATCCGAAGACAGGTATGTAGCGATGCGGGAAAACGTTAGGCAGGCTAGACGGCATTTTGTGGTGAATGATGTTCCGAAGAGATACGATGTTTTTCACATGATTGTTCATTCTGTTTGGTTGAGGAGATTAAATGTAAGAATATATGGCTAGCTAGCTAGCTTTTATGGCACTAGAATTTACAATGTCCATATGTATAATTATACTTTTAATTTTTTTAATTTTTTTTTTAGAACCATGATGCATATATTCCCATTTCCTAGAGGTAATATCATCTTATTGGTAACAACTCACAAGTTCAATTTTTGTTAATACCTGCTTGATCAAGCTTGCCGCATATGATCTTTTTAGTATACTTTACCTTTTATGTGTGGTTTGCGGGTTATTTATATTACAAATAATAAGGTTTGCTTAATGCAAAAGGAAAATAATAATAATACAAATCTTCAAATATAAGTGATGTAGCAAATACGGACGGTATGAACTACGGAATACAGACTAATTAAGGTTGGTGCGGGCTCAGGTCCTTAGCCTTGTCAGTTGCCTGATTTAAGTGTTGGGCTCGAGCATACGTGACAGTGGGTCAGAGGTCTCCGGGCTCCTTTATAGCATATAGGAACAGGCAAAAGATATTCTACCTCGCAATAAATGCCGTATTTATAGTAGAGGCTAGGGAACAAATTCCTGTCTTTCAGCATGCTAGGCACGTGGAACGCATGCACATGTCTTGGTCGGGGTGGAAGGAGAACCGCACACGTGTTGCTAGATGCTCCCAAAAACATGGAGCATTATCGCTGGAACTAAAGTCTGAAGGCCTGCCCGAGCTGTATAGCTTGGGGCCGGTAAGGAAGGTGCTGAAATCTGCCCGGAAACCAAGCACGTTGGCTCGGTATTTAAGATGATCAAAAAGGTCTAAGTGAGATTGGCAGTGGTCAATTCAACAATGTCACGTGTTCTAGGCTTGATACGGACCATTTTTCGTACACCTATCCCGAAGAATAATCCCTAACAACAAGTATAGGTTTTTTTGGTGCGTAAATATACAAGTATAGTTATATACGGTTTTTCTTTATGTATTTAATATTTATTCAGAACTACGGGCTACCGAGTATTTTTCATACCGGTCCAGGCCCGAACTTTCCTTTTGGGCCATCGGCTACAATTGTCTCAGTAAGTCAGTAACCGTCGGATGCGTACATCTATATATAGCTTGCGACGCCGCGGCATTCAAATTCCGCCACACTCCTCCCCCTCTTCGAATTGAATGCAAAGAGGGAGACATTTCCTCAAAACCTTCCGGCGAACCTCGTTCTCTCTCTCCACCACTCATCAGGTACTCTCCTCCTCCCCGTACAGTTACAGCGATCACTGTACCTATATGCGTCTGTATTTGCATTTATTTGATCATTTCTGTATTTTTTTTGTGTACAGATGGAACAGGAAGCGCGTTACAGCTTCAATCCAAGCTTGCGATGGAATCCAGAGGTGGAGGACTACTTCACCAAAGCTTATGGAGCTGAACACTTTGCTCGCATCTCCACTGCCCTCACGTATGTACTGTTTCAGCTATGCTATTGTCTCCATTTCCGCAATTGCGATTATATTTGTCTGATTATGTGATTTTACTCTGTGGTTTATTTAGGCGGCCATCGTGTTACTCTTGCATTCGTGTTAATACGCTTAAGTCGACGAGTGATAATGTTATTGAGAAGCTTTTGAAAATTTTGAGGGAAAGAAGGCGAGAAAATGGTAGTGTTGAGAAGCGGTTAGAGTTTAGTGGAAGTACGGAATGTACGTGGCCTATAGAAAGTATCTCAAAATGTCCATTGCCTGGGCTAGATTATGTAGTTTTTATTAAAGGTTCAGGGCCACATTCTATTGATTATGGATACAAGGAAGGTAAACCGCCAAAGGAGGTGATTGTAAGCCGAAAATGTGCAGAGGCAGTTCTTCGTGGTGCCCAAGTAAGTGCTTGATTCCAGTCCTTGTGTTCTATCACATATTCAAATACATCTATCCTGTTCTTTCTGCTGCTGCTGCAAAGTGAAACACACTGACATTAGCTACTTTTTCTGTGTCTTCAAGAGTTCAAGTACTACTTGAATTCATTCCACACAATGCATCTTCTAATATTCTAGTGCCTCAGAGAGTTCAATTTTACATCCTTGTCTCCTTTTTCCATTTACACTTCTTTAATTGGATTAGAGTGATATGCTTGATCAGGAAAGCTGTGGTTGTTTAAAATCTGATTCAGTTATATCAACTTGAGAGTTGAGACTAAACAATCAGAATGCTGTGTGATTTGACTTTTGCTGGTCATTTTGTGAGGAAAATAATGTATTCATTTAATATTTTAGCAAATTATGTTGTTAGCCTTTGATCTCATCCTACTCATCAAAAGGTGATAATACTGCTTCTCTGTTGGTACTTGCTATCTGTTAATGCTCTTTGTCCATAGGCATGTGCACACGCATATGCATATTTTGGTAGATAGCATGCAATAGAGTCTTTTCCAAACTTATGAATAAATAGTGCAGGGTTTTCAAAGATATGGAAGGAGAAACACATTCTTTTTTTTTTTTTTTAATTTTTTATGATCTGTTCACAGGTATTTGTGCCTGGTGTTTTGGCCTGCAGTGCTCATGTTGAGAAAGGGGATGTGGTTGCAGTTTCAGTTGCTGTGGAACAGCCTGGTCCTGAAGGTGGATGGGGTATTGGTATGACACGTGGAACTGTCTTACAAGGATCACCCACAGGTAAGAAAAACATGATTCTCATGTAGTGCCTCATTTTACAATAAAGGTTGCAGCACAGGATCTATGCCAACCTGATGCAAGTTAAGCTATAGGGGCACTTGTTGTTTCCCTCATTCATATCTTTAGATAGCTAGTCCTCCTAAAATGCTCCAAAACTTCTTACTCTCTTTAGGAATCTTTGTTTGTCCCATCTGTTAATTGCTTCATGATTTATTTTCCTCTAAATGTTGTGTGGTTTCAGATCCTCTATATTTTGAAAGGAATGGTCTCTATATTGGTCAAGGGACCACAATGTTGTCACGAGCTGGGATCTTTCGTGTGCCACAAGGAGTTGCTGTTGATATGCATAATAGAGTGTTTGAACTGCCCTCCTTCAATGGTATAGTTCCTTGTCTGTAGATATTATGATAATGTCTTTAGAACTACTGCCATTTCTTTTGCTTCTTATCTTATGTACAATTATTACTTGAATTCTCTGATGATAGGTTTTATAGATTTCTTTTTCCTTGAAGTTATCATGGAGATAAAGAACAGTTTTCAGCTTCTTTTGTGTGTGTGTGTTTGTGGTTTATGATGGTATTTGGTGAATGAAAAACTTATTTATTTATTTATTTATTTTTGTGAAAATGCCAAAAACTGCATAGCCAACACAATAGTTGATAGTAATTGTTTTAATTCAATGCAAAGATAAGTAGCTGCAGTTAGTAATACTCGGTCCTCTCTTAAATGATGACCTGTTCTTGAGGAAAAATGATAGTTTCATGTTCTTCAGATATCCCTAGTTATTATTTTCCCCTCTTTTTACCTTTTGCCCCCTCTTTGTTATGGTTTTATAATGTGGATTACGACTTTTCTTTTACATATATCACAAATTAATTGGCAATTTTAAATGTCTGTCTTCCAGAGTTGCTCGAGGGAGAAATCTTTCTTCAAAACTTGCCAAGCATTATAGCTGCACATGCCTTGGGTATGCTTTATTGCATTATGTTGTTACTTTAACACATTGTTCTGCAAGTAAAAAAGAAAAAGTGACTGAAAATCTTGATCAAACACCAGGTTGGACATGAAATGCTGGAAAAGCATTCCTCTATACCTGTTAAAATAGAACTAGCCAGCCTTTCCTCCAAGAAAGTTTGATCCTTTTAATTTCTAATACATCCTGCCATCTTATTGTTCTCCCAAACAGTGATCTCTATCCTACTTACCATATGTTCCTTTTCCGCAAACCTGTTTCCTTAGATCCTCAACCAGGAGAGAGGATATTGGACATGTGTGCTGCTCCTGGAGGTAAAACAACTGCAATTGCAATTCTTATGAAGGACAAAGGGGAGATAGTTGCTGCTGATAGATCTCACAATAAGGTGCACCTTCTGAACTTGGCAGGTGATTGTAGTTGTTATTATCTGTACTATTACTATATTAAATGTGTTCCTATGTTCCTTGTGGCTGGATAGTTGGCCTTAGATTCATGAAAATGATGCACAACAAGAGCTCTTTATTATGGCTGGCATGATTCCGGCAAGGTTGAGCTTAAGCACAAAACTCTTTGATAGGAACAACTAAGCATAAATAGAGATATGAAATAGATTGATAGGCATTACGAGTATCATATATTGTTTAGCAACGAAATCAGGAGAAGGAAGTGACTTTGTCCTTCACAAAGTGAACACTTTGTAAGTTAATTATAAATCAGTGTGAAGCATGTCTCAGACTAGTGGTACATCCAGTAGATGATGCTCAATACTATACCTGTCTTTGAAACCATTAGTTTCTTTTGGTTACTGACGTTCACAAATGAACACTGTTAATGTTGCTGAGTTGTGAGAAGCTTTTGGTTGTTTCAGACACATAATGTGATGTAGAAAAAAAAAAACAAATCTTTTACTATTTTTGGTTTGCTGGGGGGTGGGGTGGGATTGCAAATTGTTGCAAGAATGGAGATTATCCTTCTTTCAGATGCACACAACACACCAAAACCTATTTGAGGCTTCGGGTGTTTCAATGTTTGAGTTTCTTGTTCATCTAAGATTTTAATTCAACAAATGTGTCTTTCTTGCAGTAGGCACACCGTTTTATGCAATCATGTTACTAGAGAAACATATACCATCAATTCTTCTTCTTTGACTCTGAATGAAATTTCAGGTGCTTGATATCAAGAAATTGGCTTCTGAGATGGATTTGAATTGTATAACCACATATAAACTTGATGCACTAAAAGCTTGTCGGCGAACATGTGAAGATAGTGATTTGCCTATTCTGGACGTCAGTGATGAAGTTCAGAGTACTCCATCAGATCCACTAGGGTCGGGAATGGACAAAACCCAAGACACTAGTACAAATGGTTTGGATGCTGAGTTAATTTCGCAGACAAAATGTGAGTACTGCACTCATGTTATGAAGATTAGTAATTGTTCATTTTTTACATTAGTGAATCATCTATATTTGCAAATGCAAATCGGCAATTTGATTCCAAGCTGCATGTTTTGGTCTTAAATCTTTTTGGATGCATCAGACCTCTCCCACACACACACATCATGTGTATCAGACTCTCAATGTGTACCCCTGTTTGGGCAAACAAATTTTTTTGTTCATGGACTCATGGTATTAGCAGAAATCATACACTCTACCTTGTCTCATTACCTGACTATTTCAGCTGAAAATGTGCAAACGAGAAGCGGTGGTTACACCAGCAAAGCTGAGTTACGGAAGAGTATTAGGAAAATGAGAAATGGGCCTGGAAGGAATCACTGCTCTGGTGGCAGGGTTGAAAAGTCTATAGGATTTGCTCCAAATAGCTTTGATCGTGTTCTCCTTGATGCTCCTTGTTCAGCTCTAGGTTTGAGACCCAGACTGTTTGCTGGGGAGGTTAGCTACTTTTGTGATCTTTCTTGTTACAAACGCACTTCTGCCCATCTGAATAATTTATTCTGGTTGTTGGTAGAGACATATAGACAAAAAAAAACTTGCAGCACCATTCACTTCAAATAATTTATTGTTGCCTCTAGCTTTGACATAACATGTCTAATCCTCTCAATTAAAAAGGGCAACACTTCCAAGGGCATGAAGATAACCTCAGAACAATTCTGAAGTAAATGATTACTGTTTTACCTCCATCCCCAAGGAAAAAAAAATGGCAACTAAGATGATGCTGTACCAGTTTTGAACTAAGTATAGGTTCTGTAGGATTTAGTACGGATAATTGTTTGTCACTAGGGTCTGTTTGTCGCACAAGAAACTGAGAGAACTCTGGGCTATACTAGAAGTAATGGTACAATAAGATATGGAATATAACTTAGCTTCTTTTTTTCTTTTCTTTTCCTTTCTACATTTTATTTTCAGTTTTTATGCTGGCTGTCCAGTGCTTCGTATAATCCTATGTTCTTGTTTTGTTTTCTACCTGGTAAAATACTCTTTTCTATTTACCATCATCTACTTCAAAGGTTCCAAACTAGCTGCTGTCATATCAGGAAACTGTTGAATCATTGAGGAATCATGGCAAGTACCAGAGGCGAATGTTTGATCAGGCAGTTCAGCTTGTTCGCCCTGGTGGAGTTCTTGTGTATTCCACGTAAGTATAGATGCATTTCCTAAAGAGTTATTTATAACTCAATATATTATGTAATATTCAGACTTGATTTTCCAAATTGTTGAATCAAAAGTCTGCTTATTTTATATGGCATAGAACAACTGTCAAATAAAACATTTTTTTCCCAAACATCAGATGCACAATAAACCCTGGTGAGAATGAAGCATTGGTTAGATATGCATTGGATACATACAAGTTTCTCTCACTAGCAGAGCAGGTAAACATGACATCACTTTCTTGTCTTTCCATGTAAATGAACTGTGAGGATTTTATTCTTCTAGCTTTTGGAAATTAACTTAATGAGGGGTTGGAACCAATTGCCATTAATGTGTATTACCCTATTGTATTCTCACTCTTTAATCATCACAAGGACCTTAATTAGTCATTGTCAATAATCACTGCGCGAGTCATGCTATTGTACCCAAGTAAACTGACCAAGCCATCTTTTGTATCACGCAACATGAAATAATGATTTTTGTTAAAGGTTCATTCTCTACCAAAACTTTAGTCAATGTAGTTTTTACCTTCTATGAATTTTGTGCGGTCTGATCAATTTTTCAACATTGAAGATTTGGAGAATCTAGTCTTAATTGGATTATTTGCTTTTTCTAATCGAGTTTCTTTCTCTTAGCATCCGAGAGTTGGAGGACCTGGTCTTACTGGTTGCTGCCAGTTTCCCGATGGATATACTGAGTAAGCATTTTTGTCCTTGGCATGTCATGCTGTATCAATATGGTAAATTTGAGACATTTGGATACTAAATGCAAAATTAGCATCTTGTTCACGTTAGCAGGAGATATAATTGTATCTTTTCTAGGTTTATTTGATAATAGCATGAATGATAAATGTCACATTTATGGTTAAACTATTCCAGGGAATGGTTGAAGCCTGGAGAGGAAGACTTTGTTCAGAGATTTGACCCATCATCTCCCCTTGATACAATAGGGTTTTTCATTGCTAAGTTCAATGTTGGGTCCAAAAGCGACTCAGGTTAAATGCATAAACTACGCTCTCTGAGTCTTTAGCTAGGTATTGTAGGACTAAAAAACTTTCTAATTTTAGACTTTTAAGTGTCACAGAAAATTCCAAGTTATCTTTCTTTAAAATGTTACATTGTCTTTAGAGTTCCAAAATGACATTGGACCTTGTCAAGTTCAAAGCATTATACTTCATCATGTAACTTCCTATGATAGTTGAAGCTTGGGAACACGAAGAACACTTTGAGCGCCGAGGCACGTTAGCAATAGTCCCTTTGTTGTAAAACTAGTCTCTATTTTGCACAATCTGAAAGAAGCTAACGTATAACATTTGATTACGTTTTTGGCTATATTTTTTGACTTCTTCTTCTTTTTTTTCTTTTTTTCTTTTTTTTTTTAATCATAGGATATTAAATATTATACATGTGTCAATCATATAAAGAATTAAAATACAAAAAGTTTTGAAGTATATCAAATGTTTAAAATCGTTTTTAAAAAATGTTTAAAATCTTAGTAATTAAATATAGAAAAAGAAATTGAGTAATTATGGGGAATGCATATTGTTTGGTTTATGTCAACCTCGCAATACAAACACATGGTGACATGCAATAATGTAGAAAGTGTGCCCTTTCTTTCAACAATGGGTATTACGCATCGCCATTATCCCACTTGCTTTAATGCTAAGCAAAATGTGTTTGTACAGAGGGCTCATAATAATTGAAAGTAATTTATTAGTTAATAACAAGATAAAAGACAAGCGGTTCTATGGTGTAGTGGTTAGCACTCTGGACTTTGAATCCAGCGACCTGGGTTCGACTCCCGGTAGGACCTTCTTTTTTTGCGCAAAAATGTGATGGTTCAAAAGTTTTGCGCCAAAACGTGATGGTTCAAAAGTTAAAATGATACGGGAACGGCACTAACGTGATGGTCCAAACTTTTATTTAAAAAATAAATAATTGTCATAACATAATAATAATGTCTTTTTTTCGATCTTGAAGAAAACTTAGTTAGACCGAGGACAAACGCTCTTCTTTCAAGTTATTAATACATTTTTTCAATAAAATCAAGTATAAATTATTTAATTATGTAATTTTTATGAGTTTAGACATCTATGATAAGTTCTTATAATTTGATAACATAATTATTGTTTTGCAAATAATTCAAATGGTGTCTCTACTCTTGTTCTTTAACCAGCCTAACGAATCCGTTAAAACATTAAGATTATTACACATGAGTCGAATTTTACTAGTACATATATCCGTGGCAGGTGGGTTCTCTAGTCACAAAAAAATATAAAAATAAGAAAATAAATTTAAAAAGTCAAACTATATTCCATATTACTTCGTAAATTACAAGGATAACCTTCATTCTTTTGACAGTAACACAAACGTCCATCCTACTATGGTAGAATCAGATCCCAAATCTCCGACCGTACCTATGACACTGAGGAGCGCATACTACGATAGAAAAATTCCCAGAAAACGAAATTGGAATTAGTGATACAGAGAAGAAGAAGAAGAAGAAGAAATGCAGAAGATAGCACAAACGTGGTTTACTGGAGGCCCCAGCGATAATCTCCAGGAAACGCCGCCGTCCCTACTAGCCGACTGGAACGCTTACGCCTCCTCACAGGACAATGGATCGCCGTCCAGTCTCGGCTTCGATCTCGAAGCTGCCGTTCAGACCGCCAACGACAAAGTCTCCGGGACCTTTGGCGTGTAAGCATCCGCACTAGTAATTATTCTCCAAAAAAACACAAAACGTTCCATTCCTGAATCCTGGAATCGCAATACACATATTTGTTAATTTGATAATTTGAGGCTTAGGCTATTTTGTTGAAATCGATGTTATGTTAATGCATGCGTACCTGAAGTCCTGAACGTGTCATTATCGCGTATAATTTGAAGTGTTTACAAGTGATGATAATGTATGATAACATTGTGAAGTTAATCTTTTCCGTTTGAACATTGAAAATTTGAAACTACCTTCTGATGATTCACATTAAGAGGAATGTTTCTGATCTGATAATGTTCATTGCAATTGTTGATTACTGTTTGATGGAAACTGGAATGGGAAAGAGCAATGGTGAAAAGGCAATCTCCTTTTGTAAATTCCATGTAATCAATAGGTTTAGAAGCTGAACATTTTAAAATTTGAAGACAGGATTTATCAGGAGCTGCATAATCCTTTTACTACTTTCACTATTGAAATCAGATTCTGTGGGAAGCCTTATTATGCAGTCAAATCATTGCTGCTCTGAATTATTATTTACTTGAAATCATCAGTTTCTCATTTATTTGTTTATTTTTTCCTTTCTGAGTATAGAGTATCAAAAAGAGTAAGAGATTTGCCTGGGAACCTCCAAACTGCAACAACCAATGTCCCTACGGGAAAGGCTCTGATGTACTTTGGTCTATTGCTTGCTGTTGGTGTGTTTTTTATCTTCATAGCAATCAGCATGTTCCTTCCTGTCATGGTTCTAATGCCACAGAAGTTTGCTTTATGCTTCACAATTGGTTGTATATTGATCATCAGCGCATTCTTTGCTCTCAGAGGTCCAAAAAATCAGCTTTCGCACATGTTATCAAAGGAGGTAAGCAAGCTATTACCCTTTAGACGCTTTTTCCCAATCACTTATGTGTAGGCAGTGTAGCTTGCTTTTATCCTTATGAAAGTGTTATTTACCTTTTCCATCTTATACACTTTTAATGCCCACAGCCTTTTCTCCCTTTCCTTTTCAGAGGCTTCCTTTCACAGCTTGTTTTATTGGCAGCATGGGAGGGACAATTTATGTTTCCATGGTGTTGCACAGCTATATTCTTTGTGTGCTCTTCTCAGTGTTGCAGGTATTGATTTTCACTGTGCTTCATGATTTAGTAATGCCATCTTTTATTCTCTTTTTTTTTTTTTTTTTTTGAAAACTTATTCTTATTTTCTTGTCATTTGTGGATACAATTTTTTTGGGGGTACATTTGAGGGGTTTGGAGATTGAACTTGTGACTCTAATTTAGTCAATAGTGAGCAAGAACTCGATCAATTATATAACCAATCCAAAAAAAAAAAAAACACTGATCACATATCTTTTACCTTTATAACGACCGTAAGTCCGAAACCAACCAAAGTAAACATAACCAAATGTTGGTTTCAGTATAATGGCTATATTGGTTACTGACCGGCAATGCGAGTATAAGTCCGAGTGAATCAGAATATCAAAAAACTGATACAGTAATTTTTAAGAACTAATAACTGAGACTGACCTAAAATTGAATTTTTTGTTCAATTTGGTGTTTAACTAAAAGTTTGCTCACCCCTACATGCCACTAAACTATAGAGCATCCACAAAAGTTATTAATTTGATTTTGTTTTTTTCTGATCCCATTGAAGAAAAAGAAAATGTTTAATGAGGGGCCCACCCTCCAAAAAAAAAAAAAAAAACTCTTTCTGGAACATCTCTCTCTCTCTCTCTCTCTCTCTCTCTCTTTCAACCACATCAGTTAAAAAATAAGAAAAAAAATCTCATTTGTGTCATTGTTGCCTTGTTGGGGATGCTTTAAGATCTTTGACATTATTTTTAATACTATGCAATCTTTTTATGCACAAACTGAAGCATACATTAGTTTGGCATTGCTGTTTGGATAGTTTTTCTGTAATGCAGTCACATCACTCTGTTTACTGTTAAGAAGTTACAACATTTTATGGGATTCTGGAATTCAAGAATTTTGTATACAATATTTGTAGTAAAAACTTCTGTGAAATTTGCTTCTCTGATAAAATAGTTTTTGGATAGTTAGTAATCTAGCAAGCAGCAGAAAGCATTTTGTTGGTCCAATACTCTAATCTGTTGTGTTCAATACTTGCTAGGTACTCTCACTGTCATATTATGCCATCTCCTACTTCCCTGGAGGGTCATCCGGAATGAAATTCCTTTCTTCCACCCTTACGTCCTCAATTCTCAGATGTTTTGGAAGGTGACAGATGTACACTTTTGACATTTCCACAATTGGATGCTTTTTAGCCATGTTTTGCGGCTGGTCATCAATGCATGCCCACATCTGTTTCATTTTTATTTATTTGAACAAGAATTTTAAACAGCTTTCATTTCTTCAACTCATTCATATTTTCATGGTTTAATTCCTAATGAAAATTTTCAACTGTATATCAAATTTATAATGATTTTTTTTTTATTTAGAAATGTCGTCGTCATTATATAAGGTCGAAAATTGAATTTGTAATTTCTCGGATAAGCAACTTCTTATGTCATCAAATTTCATCGCTCTACTTGGTCCTTTATCAATTCACAATGGTCTGGACATTGGTCTAGTCACTTAAGACTTGTTTTTTGCAGTAAAGAGTTCGATTTCTTCTACGAATATTGACAATTTGAGTTTGAGTTTTTTTATATTCAAAAGTATACAGATTTATGTTGATTTTTGAAATTATATTGACATGATTTATCTTCTCATGAATATATAAGAGGTTCATGGTGTTGAAAATATAATCCAAAAAAAACCTTTATAAAAAAAATAATAAAATCCACAAGTCAAAGTCTTGAGGTACATAGGTATTATGGGAGACAAGTGTCACATTAATTGGCACTTTTAGGGACCACTTGTTTCACATGCATATAGTTAATAGTTGCAAGAATATATAGTTGATGTAAAGTTCGAATATTCTGTTGTACAACATTATATTCTATAACAGGATTCTATTAGATTCAAAGAATTTAACGTTGTAATTGAAGTACTGGAAATAACAAATATTATTGCCTCTTCTTCCTTGAGCATCAGAGCTCATTCTTAAACTATGTTATCTCTATCTCATTGGGCCACGCATGTAAAATGTCACAAGGCTTTGCCCTACTATTTATCAATCGTACTATCAAATAATATACATTCAATACACAAATAATGTACTTTTAGTATAGTAAAAATGTACGTTGTATTCAGAAAATATATATTATTTAAGTACTAAAAGTGTATATTATTTTTCTCAAAAAAAAAGTGTATATTATTTTATATAATGTGCATTCAATACACAAATAATGTACTTTTAATATATTAAAATGTATTTTTTATGGTCCACACAATAATTTGTCACTATTTATCGATTAATTAAATCATATTATATATCTATTAAAAATTCAGTGAATTTAAAA
Source organism: Ipomoea trifida (assembly GCA_003576665.1). Classification (NCBI taxonomy): domain Eukaryota; kingdom Viridiplantae; phylum Streptophyta; class Magnoliopsida; order Solanales; family Convolvulaceae; genus Ipomoea; species Ipomoea trifida. Next base: position 3,349,693 of record CP025654.1, read on the forward strand.
CATTTTAACCAAATTAACTAATAATCAATTTTTTTTTCAAAACTTAAAATCATTAATCGACATAACTCGATTATTTGATTACCGATCATTTTTTATAAATAAAAATAATATAGTAAACCTTTTTTTGATAATTTAGATAAAAATTAGCTAAAATTATTTCGATTGATTAGACAGTCCTAAACTATTATGACTCTTCTATATCTGATAATTACATTTTTTTAATATCTTATAATCATAAATTTTAACTAATTCAATTGAACTTATCCATTATATAAAAAATATAGTCAAACTTTTTCCATATTTTTTTTAGTAGAAAGCAAAATGCTATTCAGATTTTTAATATAAATATCATAAATAAATTTGTTTACACTAATCAAATTATTTTAGAATACAAGGAATATTTTTTTTTTGAAAATGTGGAGTTATAGAAAAGATATAATCTATGGTCATCATTTTAATTTGTTATAAAATAAAATGTTTTTTTACTTAAGTTTACATCGTGACATTGTTTAAAATATTAAAATTGGACGTGATATTATAAAAAGAAATCATTTAACAATTAAAAAAAACAATATTTTAATAAAAATTAAAAGACAAAAAAAAAATCAGAATTCTTTTTTCTTCCGTTCTTCGCCTCGTCGAGTCGTCGGCCGAACGGCCAATAACCGTTCCCGGCGATTTTGGCTGCTGGTAAAATTCGGAAAGGTGAAAAACGTGCAGGATTACGTAATTGGAGCACGTGGTATTTTGGGATGGGTAAAATCGTAAACGCACAACACAACCTTGATCATTTTTAAATCACTTCATGCTGCAGGTCTCATCATTTTCCAGTCAGCGTGTAGAGATCGACTCCAGTCTGACACTGGAAGCTGCTAAAGTCTCAGTTTCTCTCCAGATTTCTTCATCACATTTTCACCAAAGGTATTCATATCTCAATCGCCGTTTTCTGAGACGTTAAATCGATTAAAATCCGTATAATTACAGCAAAAATCAAAGGAATTTTACGATATGATGTCTTGTGATATGATATGATATCACGTATCATTCATATGATCATGTATTGTATTTTTCAAATGTTATATCTGTTTTCGTTGTTTATGTTTTCAAAACGGAGATTTACGGTTTCAAACGAGCGTGAAATGCATAATTTTGAACGATAAACAATATAGTGTCGTGAGGTATTTGTATATATTTTTCTGAAATTTGAGTGTGAAGGGGATAATAATTTTTTATTTTTTTTAAGAAAGCGAGAGATTTGTCTTTTTATCGTTGGGTGGGGGAGGGGGGGGTGGGTGTGATGAAGGGACTCCAAATAGGGAAAAGCTCAACTTTTACTTTTCATGCAAAGGACAGTGTCATTCCCAGCTCATGCCTTCCTTTTATGGTGTTCCCTCTTCTGAGATCTTTATTATCACCTTATTATTACAGAGCATTATTATTGGTGTTATTAGGAGAATATATGGATAGATATAGAAAGGTATAGGATTAATTATTATCTCAATTCTACACTTCAATTGCACACACAAGAAGTGTGAATGAAAGAGTGGGGGAAAGAGGTCTGATCTTTCTGTTTAGGGTTTCATTGTGAAGGTGAAAGCTGCTAAGAGATATGGGTATGTAATCTTCACTGTTAAATTAGGTGAGGGGAGTTTTTTTTTAGGGGGGATTTTAATATATATATATATATATATATATATATATATATATATATATATATATATATATATATATTTATTCTGTTCAGGGTTGGTTTCATTTTCACCTATGATTTGTTTGAGTTTGTTGAAAATTTACATTTCTTGAAGAATTCCAGAGCACAGTGTTCTTCAGATTGTTAGTGGCTAATCTTTGGATGTCTTTGAATATTGTTTTATCAGAGACTTCTCAACTTTGATTGGATATATTTGATATTATTATGTTCTCACTAGATGACTGCTTTTCATGTCCTGCACCTTTCTTTCTCTCTCTTGTTTGCACTTTAATGTGTTTTACTGGAGTCACTTTTAGTATTATTTTACTATGCTTGAAATGATTGATTTGATTAACTTGAAATTGCCCAAATTTCCAACGATTAGACTTTATGAATTTAGAATTTTTGATGGTCAGAAGAAGAAAATATGTTATTCCCTGTTGTAGATTAGGATGGGCAGGAACAAACTGGTTGTGGTAATAAAATATTTCACCTTTTGGTTCTCTGATTCTCTGAGAATCAAGTGCTCTTTGTTTTCTGAGTGAAATGGTTTCTTGTTATTCCTTAGATGTTAGGCGTCTCATATTCTTTCTACTTCTACCATTCTATCAAAACCTAACATTATATCTTCAAGATATAAAGTGTGAAATTGTAGAGCTCTGAGTTATTTCTCATTTGTATTGGTTTTTGGCAATGCAGTTATTGTCTTGAAGGAGGAAGTGTAGAATCATCTGAACTGTTATTTGTGTTTGATTGAGAAGTGACTTTAATTGGTTAAAAGTCAGTGTCATCTGAAGGTCTAAAAAGAATAGAATTCGAGCTGGGTTTTGATCGTGGGGAATTGGTGCAGAGTAATGGGTTATTTATGCGACTTCTGTGGGGAGCAGCAATCGATGGTATATTGCCGATCTGATGCAGCTTGCTTATGTTTTTCCTGTGACTGCCGTGTCCATTCTGCAAATGCCCTTTCACAGCGCCATTCCAGGACACTTGTATGTGAAAGCTGCAATTCACAACCGGCTTTTGCTAGATGCATTGAGGAAAGTGTATCTCTTTGTCAGAATTGTGATTGGGAAACACATGCTAGTTCTAGTACAAGTTCCGCCCATACTAGGCAACCGGTTAGTCATTATTTGGGCTGTCCTTCAGCTGCAGAACTGCCTTCACTCTGGTCTTTTCTCTTAGGTATCCCTTTGATCGGTGATTCCACTTGTGAGAGTGGAATGAGTTTGGTGAGCTTAACAAATAATGATCCTAGGGATAGCCAAGGGTCTGAAGGAAAGAGCGCTCAAGATGTGTCCACTGTGGTCGAAGGATGTGACTTGCGGAGTGTGGATAAATCCAACATTTGCACAGAGTCTTCTAAGGCAACTCCACTTGACAAACTGGAGAATGTCGAACTGCTGACTGAATCCACCAATTCTACTTCAAAGGTAATTTTTTTTATTTTTTATTTTTATAATACTTGAGGTTAGAAGGAAATGGTTGTAACATGATTGTGGAAATAATGGAAAACCCTTACCTAACCTTATCATAAACTTAGGTTTAGCCCATTATATAGCACATGATGTGCCTATATAATCATGTGCATCAGTGTCAAAATGTGTACTATTCCATTGCTATTAATATAATAAATATAATCTTGCTTTCTTTGGTTTCCCCCTCATTGTTGGGTGGTATTTATTCATCACCTGCCAAACTTTCAACCCATCAGTTTTAACATGATATTAGAGCCTTATAACCCTAGAAAACTTCAAATTTCTTTTGCCAACCATTGCCAGAATCACTATTCTGTTTAGCAAAGTTACCGTTCTGGTGACTTTGCCTGCCTTCTTTCAATATCAATATGCCATGGTTATTTCTTCAACATGTTTAGTTCTACACTACCATGTTTAGAACCTAGAGCCATTGAGTTTCAAAAGAGTGGAAAGTTGAAGTATAGGAAAACCCAAGCATAAGCCTATTCTAGCCTTAGGCTTTCTTTAGTTTCTATGTATTACTTGCAAGTGGTGGCTACCACCGCCAAACCTTCAAACCCTCGATCTTAACAATGATATCTCAGAAATTGATGGTCTGATCATGCTGACCAGTCTGAACTGATGTTGGTCTTACATGTGTTAGAGCCTATAGATTGTCTTCCATTTCACTTTAGTGTTTTTGCTCAATGCAGCGGTGATTTAAATGCATAATTCTGTCATCTCTGGTAGCCATTTAGTTTATCACTCTTCAAACAAAATTTACATAGCTTTAAGACTGACTAAATGCTAGGCGCTTGCTGAGTGCAGTGCAGATTGAAGGGGACTATTTCAGGGAACACATAGAATGTTAATAGCAAGAGAATGAATATGAGGGAGTTAAAGGTAGAAGGCTCCTTATGCTGTTATATCTTATGCCATAAACAGATTATGTTGCTAGATTCGGGAATGTTGGGACTATCTACTTCTTCCCCTCTCTTCAGAAAAGAGGAGAGAGGAGTGGTTGATCTTCTACTGAAGTGGCACCATATTTCTGCTTCAAATGCATCTTTTCTCGTCTTCATTAAAAATGAAAATAAAAAACTCACTTCTTGAGAATAACTTTGGCTTCTTATATTGCTATCATTCAGGTTTGCTATTCTGGAACCAAAGGCCAAACTTTATATGAAGACGAACCTACCTATGATGGGGATATCAATATGGATGAACTTGATCTAAGTTTTGAGAATTATGAACAATTGACTGCATCTCTTGATAATTCAAATAAGCTTTTTAAGGATGAAGGTATTGATGACTTTTTTGGAACAAACAATGTGCCTGGTGCTGATAATGATTCTCAGGATGCAAATGATGTCGAGGTTGGTCTAATGCTGAACTCTTAAATCTAACTGCTTATCTCTCCCTTGTTGCTACAAGCAAAAACTTCTTTGTTGATAAAATTCTTGTAAAGCTCATACACTTCAACACTTCCAAATTAAATAATCATTAAAAGTTAACTCCTTCATGCCAAGATTTATTGTTCATGATGCAATCAACAATATTGACAATCTGTCATATATTGTGCAAGTCATCTTTAGATTCACTTCCACACAATATGTGAGGTTCCTCAACCTCACTCTACACGGATTATTTTTCTCTCCTGATTTCTGCTTTCTTGGATTGTTTACTTTACAACCACTTATTGCGGATGCATGACTTCAAACTTCTATGTATGTATTTGTATACACACGTATTAGTTAACTCATGGTACATTAAGCACTCAGCTTTTAACAGCCTTGCTTTGCTGTTTAGATAGTTTATGTTTGCATGATCTCTTGTTTTTTTGCTATTGTTTTGCACCTTCATGCATAATCAGAATACATTGATATTTGTTTCCATTGTCTGTGATTCCCGTCTTAATAGTGAGCGAGCATTTTAAGATGTTGATTACTTGTGCCAGGGGCCATCAATCAATTGGATAAATACAATACAAGCGGAGCTCAGCAATGCTGCATTTGCAGATTCCACAACCATCAAAACTGAATCTATAAACTGTTTTGCAAGACAAGATAAGTATGGCCTCTCATTCTCGAATCTCTCTGGAGAGTGCGCTGGACTTCAGGACTCTGGACTTTCCTCGATGTTACTCATGGGAGAGCCACCATGGGGTCCCTCAGGTCCTGAAAACTTATTGCCTTCAAGTAGTAGGAGTGACGCCATATTGCGCTACAAAGAGAAGAAGAAGACACGCAAGTAAGAACAGCAAATTTTTTTCCTTAAATTTTCCCAAGACCATGTCCTGAATTCCTTGCACTTGCATTGAATCCATCTCCCTAAAACGTAGAAAAGTGTATTTATGCCTTCTGAAAAGCTATTGCCGAGATTGTAGAATCCTCGTTAATTTGACTCTCTGGCAAATTTCTTAAATTGTGACAGATTTGAAAAGAAAGTGAGGTATGCTTCGCGTAAGGCAAGAGCTGATGTTAGAAGGCGTGTGAAGGGAAGATTTGTCAAAGCGGGTGATGCTTATGATTACGACCCAAAATGCCAAACCAGAACCTACTGAGTAAATATTTCTCTGCACACGCTCTGGGAAAGAAAAACAGTCCTTAAATTTCTTAGACTTGTTTTTGGCGCTTCTTGCAAATGGATAAATGATGAAAAAAAATTACGGTGACTGCAGTATACTGAACAGAACAGAACATCCACATCAATGAATCAGATTCGGTAATTGCAGAAAAAAAAAAAAAACAAAAAAAAAAAAGATGGTTGTATACTTAATTCAAAAATTAAACTTACCTACTTTAACAAGGATGGCTTTCTCCAAAAAAAAAAACAAAAAAGAGTCTACTGCATTTGAGCTGAGGATTCTCATGCAGGGCTATTCTGCCTCTCCCATCTTCAACTCTAACTGGACAGAGTTTGCGCGCGATGTGATGCCCTGAAACATTCAGAAATGGTTTCAGGTTCAAAGGATTAAAAGCTCTCTTGGAATGTTGTCCTGTGATCTATACTTTTACCCCTCTATGCAGTATGTAGTAGGAGTTAGGTGTTTCAATTGAAATCAATGGAGATGTATATATTTTCCCAGTCTTTTGATTCACATTTAAGGAGGGGGGTAAGAGCTTTGAAATAACCCCCTCATATATATAAATATAAATATATTCTTCATCCAAACGATTGTAATACAACTGTTTGTAATAATCTGAGGTTTTCTGTCTGGCAAATGCTTTGCCATTTACTTTCTGTTTCAAATTCCAGGAATGGTTCATGGTTCATTAGGTTAGAGTCTATTGGTTCACTATATGACATGATGTATTTTCATCTTTTGACATGGCATATAGTGAAACTGAAATTAGCTAATTGATTGGTTTATTTTATATGTACCATATCTATCTTATTCGAGTAATTCTCACTTGCATATTTGATATTTGCAATTTCCTTATATTTTCTCCATTGTCATTCTCATCCTCATTCCTTCCGTAAGCAAAACTATTAACTTCAATAAATTATGCGCCTATTAAATAAACAACACCACGCGTAATGACTCGTGTAGTGGCACAAAGTGATTCTCTCATATGGAAAACTATGAATTTGAATCTCAGTAGGAACAATATTGACTCTTTGTGCAAGTTAAGAAAGTAGTTATAAACACATACTACATTGTTGAGACACATTATGCGAGTAATTTACCTCCGAATGGTAAAAACATTTTTTACACTTATATGGCAGCTGTGAAAAGCCTGTATTTTGATTATATAAATAAATAGAATAGTAAGCATCCAAAGCTGAGTGGATTAATATTCTGGTTAATACAAAAGGGTAGCAGTGTTTCTTTGAGAACAATTGGGGAGGGTAGAGCTTTAGTCACTCCCATTATGGAGCTGCTTCAACTTGGATACAAAACAAGCCACCATCTCATAACCATAATTTCAAGAAGCTTGGATTCTTTAACTGTAATGAATACGCTTTGACAATCGCGTCGTCATTAGCTTGAAAACCATCTAACATTGCAAAAATCTAATCGTCATCTGATGAAGAATCTGTATCTGCTGGCATCCCAGAGTTGTCTCCCATAGCCGTATCCTGAATGCAGTAGTAGGTCAAAGATCATTCATCGTACAAGAAACTAACACCAAGAACAAAGGAACTATGTTTGCATTATCTCTTTGATTTCATGTTCGTTAGTAGCAAGAGGCTCTTACCGGCTTTTTATCCCAGTCTTTCAACTTTGGATTGGCTAACATGTAATTGTCACGTAATGGAGCCCACGCAGGGCCGTCTTGATCTCTTGACCCACCAGAAGTTCCAATCTGCATGCAATTAGAATATATTAAGCATAGTGAAAATTATGCTTTGTTCAGAAAATTTCTCAAAATAACTGGTCTTTCTTGTACTTGCACATGTGAGAGAATATATCGAGAAAGTGGGGTGACCTTTTGAACAATACTAGTTGACTGGGATGAAGTCTTGCCCAACTCAGAGAAGAAAGCCTCTTTCTTTCGCTTCTTTATTGCTAATAGGTCAAACGTAAAAGAGTAGCAGTTAGTACCAAATTGTGATCCAACCACCAAGAAATGGCAGTTAAGGAATAAAAACTACTCTGTATAGTTCAATTCAGCGCAAGATGTTTATTAATATGCTACGTTAACTATATAATGTGTAGTCTGAAAGTTGAATGGTCATTGAGATGTCTACGATGTGAATCACAAGAAAAACACACTAATACCATTCTTTTTAACGAGCTCCTAAATCAACACCTCATTAACCTCCCCCGCAAGGCCGCAACTCCACAACCTGGCAACTCCCATAATATATAGCTTACAAGTATCATCGCTATCTTTTCAGCAAGCTAACCAAGAAAAGAGAGCTTTGAAAGCGGAAATATTTAGTTATTTTCACTTACTTTTTTCATCTTTTGCCCTCGAGGGATTTAAGCCTCTTTGAGCATGTTGCGCCTTGTTAACCTTTAAAAGGAGGAAGGGAAAAAAATTAATAATAAAAAATAAAAGCTTGAACTTTGTATAACATATTCAAAAAGTGACATCCAACAGAAAATGTATAATAACAAAATGTCACCCGAAAAGGTAGAACTTTGCATAACTACTTACAGCATTGAACAACTTGACCACTGAGATTCCAGCAATGCATATGAGCAACGCAGAAGCAAGTTAGTTTCACGTCCTAATAGCAAGCTTAATGAAGCAATTGTCTTTTATCATTAAATTCGAAGAGAAAAACTTAATACATTACCTCCTTTTGTAGCAATTCCTATTAGCAACTTTTCATGAGAGTCCAAATAATTAGCCGGTTTCACATGGCCCTTTTCTCCAATCTTGTACATGAACGAGAATAAAAAGCAACTTCAAATATTTAGAAATCAATGAGCTATTGAAGTATTTAAATATTATATAATGTCAGAAATACATACCAAGTGTTTCTCCTTCTTTGCCTCACCCTTCACTTTCCGTTCTGTTTCTTCTTCGGCAAGCTTCTCTGCTACAAGCTTCTTATGCGCTGATAACACAGGACCCTGAAAACGGCATCCACTCATCATTAAAGTTCCAACTTTCTATTTGTTAAAAAGCACTATACCCATGTCAAGTCGGATTGAAGCATAAATGCAGTTCAAAATCGCTTATTCCCTTGATCAACACTTACTTTATTCCATAGCAATATAAAATATAGAGGTTATCTACTCTACATAGGATTATGGCAATAAATAATTATATAACAAACATCCACACATCAACAAGATCACTCTTTTCATCCTAGCTATAGATAACTATGCAAGAAATCACTTCAAGGTTTATATAAAGGGTGAGTCTCCTATGAGGTTGTCTTAAGGATCCGTGAGACAGGTCGAATCAATATGAAAATGTAATACTTATGTTAGAAAATTTTAATACTAATCATAATAAATTGTTTATTCCTTATAAAGGAAAATGTAATACTTTTAAGAAAAATATAATACTTTTAAATCAAAATCTAATATTTAAGGATTGAACAACTACTAATGAGAAAAAAGTATAATACAATTAATTGATTGTTACCTAGAGGGAAAATGTGAAATATAATATTAGGGGTTTGAAAGAGTTAGTACAAGGAAAATTATAATACTTAGTAAAAACTCAACCAGTCTCATAGGACACAAATGAAGAAGAAGATGAAGTTCAACTGATTGACAGCTACTAACCAGCACATCATCAGAAGCAGAAGCAGTTTTCTTAAGGAGTTTCCTGAATGCCATTCTGAATGCCTTACATCCCTCCGTGAACTTGGTAATTCCTGGCTGAAGTTCCCCGCCTTCATCTTCAGATACTTCATCCTCTTCTCCACCATCTCCTTCCTCATCAAAAGAATCTTCTTCAAATTCATCCTGTTCACCATGTAACGGCGCTCCTCCCACCGCCTCATTGTCCTTATCATCTTCATCATCCTCATCTGAATTATTATCCTTTGCCCTCTTCTCAAACGGCTTCCTCATTTTCTTATCTATTTTAGGCTTCTTCTCATTAAACGGCACCGTTTTCTGCTTCTTCTTCGCTTTCCCGCTTCTCTCCACCTCATTGTCCTTATCATCTTCATCATCCTCATCTGAATTATAATCCCTTGCCCTCTTCTCAAACAGCTTCCTCATTTTCTTATCTATTTTAGGCTTCTTCTCATTAAACGGCACCATTTTCTGCTTCTTCTTCGCTTTCCCGCTTCTCTTCTTGCTCCCCAGGGGCCCCCTTTTTATGCCCTTATGTACTTCTGTCATTGTCTCTATTTCTTCCCCCAAAAACTTCCTTTGCACTACACAAAAAATGGAGATTGCCACAATATTACAAGTTCAACTCTCACTAAAAGCGACTTATTAGCCTTCTTGGCTTAGTTTGAACTGATTAGCTATGAACAACATTAGCCGATTTCTAAGATCATAAGACGGGTTAATCCAATTGCACACTCTCGGATAATGATTGCAAGTTTCCTTATCAACCTCAACAAATGGAAATTTCAGTTGAAATCAAACCAAACCAAAACAATTTTTTTTTAAAAAATACAAATTTGGCCAAAGCAACTAGGGGTGAGTCGGTCGGTTTTCAGTTAATAACAAAAAAAAATATGACCTTTGCATAACAGACCGAAATAACATATGCTCCTTGCATAACAGACAGATAGGTTATGATCGGTTATTTTTAACCAAACTTAATGACCTAACGGGATTTAATTTCTTAAAAAATTTAGTAAACTCAAATATTTAAACACTAAAAACATATTACTAGTTAAAACAGTCAATCACATACAAATTTCAAAATCAAATGCCCAAAGTTTCAATGTTCACAGTCTTAAAACTTAAAAGTAAAATTTATTAATTGTGAGGTACAATTTATTAAATCAGTATTTCAGCAAAAATTAAATCAGTATATCAATATTTCAGAAAACCAGCAATTTATTGATTGTGAAGCAATAAGTCAATTGTTGTCCAGAACTATAATCCTAGCATGATGGCGAACGGTGAAGTCGCATTGCACGTCCTAAGCGAAGTCTCGAATGGCAAAAAGTGGCGAACGGCGAACAGCACTACTTTTCTAGGGATTTAGCCTAAGTGAAAAGGGAGTTCTAAGTGGCGAACAGCAGTACTTTCCAATGTGTAAACTTAACTCAACAATGGATTCAAATTAACTTACCGGAGTTGCGAACGCCGACCGGAGCAAAGAGGTTTAGCGGTGGAGGCAGCAGGCAGAGCGGCTTATGACAACCCTACTAAGCGATGGCGCTTTCTTGTAACATGCTGGCGTCTCGACGCCCTTACGAGGTTGTTGATGAGTTTCACGCGCGCAATCGGGCTTTTCCCAGCCCGTTAAAACATATTGGGCCTCGGGATTGAGCTCCTTTATTATGAAGCAATATTGGGCCTCCGCCCATTTTATAATTGTAGTTCACTATGTAGCCCATCTTCTCTAAACTTTTGTATTAGGAACAATTAGAAAAATAGTAATATTGGGTCAGGAGACTAAGCCCAAAACAATGCTACAAAGGGGTCCAACTAATGTCTAATGAGGATCCTGATCAAGAACCACCAGTTATATTGTGGACTAGGATTCACTATTAATATTGTGGACTCCGATCCAACTTATGTAAATACAGTTAACATATTATATATTTTTAATTAATGAATAATGTAGGCATTTAGTCAAACACCTTGTACTCAGATGACATGTAGTGACTTTCACTCTCCCATATGGGAGGTCATGAGATCGACCCTCAGTCGAGGCGTTGTTGACTTTTTGAGCACGTAATAGAGCCAGGCAAAAAAAGGCAGCTCAATTTTTTTATAAATGTGAAGTTTGAGAAAATGACTAGATATTGAGTCTCACCAAGCCAGTATGGGAGTAACCTCTTCAAATGATGGACTTCTTGTATGCAATAAACAAAGGTCTAATATCTATGTTCAACAAAATTACCATGATTTATATCTTTTCAAATGCTCTGTCGAACTGAAGCGTGTGACCTTTAGGTTGGAATATGGGGATTCAACCTTTTTTGGAACAAAAATTAACTTCTATATTTGTATGTCTTTATCCTACACCGGTACATCCGAAATCTGATTGCCTACAAACAATTTTGTTATAATTGTTACATAAAGATACGTGTCAATTGATCTGCGTAATCATTTACCCCGGGACCCACCTAATTATATAAATAGTGCCTCTTATATATTATCAAAAATCAAATAAAGGTTCTAAATTCTCATTATATAATTCACTATATTTTCAACCTTGTAGTGAAGTGGCAATCATGCATTTACTAGTTCATCAATCAATCATTCACCATCAATTATTTGCTCTTGTGATTCCATATTTAAATGATGATTAAGTGAGGAATATTAAGATTCTGACATAATTGAAAAATTCTTATTGTTGTTAAGATACACATGAAAAATCACAAATTTCTATTGTTTGGCATTTGAATAATTTGATAATTTTTCATAGTTCAATGAACTTGGACTGACTTTATTAAAGTGGAAAGGTCACTATGCTGATTTCGTCTAATTTTATGTTATTTGACTACGTGCACTCAGGTCTTATAAATAACATAGAATATAACTCTATGATATTGACTTTTCATTATTATTTAGTGATTAAATATTTTATATATATATATATATATATATATATATATATATATATATATGAAACTGTTTTGAATCTGTTTTCTCAGTCCCTCAATCTGGACTAATTAAAGTTTTAATAAAATTAGTAATATTAATTGAATGTAGATAGACTTATTAAAATTTTGGGATTATATAAACATACAACAACTTTTGGTCTAACCCATTAAAGTACTGGAGACATTCATACAGTAACGGTTAAGCAAAGAGCATGTGAAACATTGCACTTAAGGCATAGCCTAGCGTACTTATTGGAACACCGACCCATAAAGAAGCAACAATTATGGAGGGTCAGAGCACTTATATGAAGGAGAGAGTGACAATTATTCAGAGGTAGTTACACTTATTATGTAATCATTATATTTTACAATATAAAAACTAAGTCTTTGTGACAATAGAATAGACACGCTCTAAAATTTGTACTCAAGATATATATAACAATACAGTTTGTCCCTGTTTACGTATACACAAATATTCTACAATAACATTATTACATCAATAATTTTATTTAATCAATTGATTGAATCAATTAATTTACAAATAACTAATGAATATTAAAAAAAACATTTATCAGAGTTATAGTTAAATAAATAAATAAACAATTCATGTTGTTGGGTCATGTCATGGTCTCTATCACATTCACACGTATACGTTGTTGCTCTATCTGCTCCTTAATGGTGGTTGGAATTTGTAGGTGTGTGTATTATTCATATATACGCATCACAAGAAAGCGATTTATATATGACTTTAATTCTGCATGTTCACATGTTGTCATATATAGATATAGATAGATATATATATGGTGGCGCCCGGCGGTATAATTTCTGGGCACGTCACGCCCAGTTGCATGCCACTTGGCCATGAAGGTGGTGACGAAGGGGCCATTGGAAGACACCTCATTTCATTCTGTGAACATTGCTCCGACAACTGGACACGTACTCTTTTTGAGGATCATCATTATTATAATAATAATGTATGTATGTATATATGTGTTATCTTCTTCTAATTTATATCAGGTAAAAAAATTACATTGTGCTTACTACTTCAACTTTTTTATTATTGGTTTATGTGCATTTACTTCTTTAATTTTATATTTTCTTAATTTGTTGAAGCACACAAAATCTGACATCACTGAGACTCGGATCGATTTTTTCTTATTTGAGAAAGTCACTACATGTCACTTGAACACAATGCTATTTTCTGGTGGAGTTGAAGTTTCAGATTTTTAGATTGAGTGTTTATCAGTAAGTATGATATTTTAGTTTCTAACAAATTACAAGGTTTAACGGTGCACGCAAGGATCCATTTTGATACTGTATTTCCAGGACTCATATAACTGCTGATTTTTTACAGATGGAAATACACTCATCTAATTATATATATATATATATATATATATATATAATACACACTGATGGGTTCAACATGGAACATGCAGCTAGGGAAAGTGACAAAATTTGTGGTGAGGCCCACTCTAAAGGGGTTCGAATTCTGAAAATTTGAAGTTATTAGGAAGGGCTTGAATTTTAAAAACTTGGAATTATTAGGAGATCTTAACATGAAAGAGTATGCAGATAAGAGGTGAAAACTCAAAATTAATAAAGCGATCTAAGATTTATTCATTTAACAGTTATTTAAAAAAGTTTTAAAATTGTTAATGATTTTGTGGTTAAATGGCATGTAGTGATTCTTCTAAATTGAAGGTAATAAAATTGAGTCATAGGATTCTTTATGCTTCAACAGATTAAAAAAGTATAGATAAACATATACTATAATATAATAGAATTAGTAGTACTAAAAGATTTTTAAAATTTTAAGTTAGTTTAAGATAAGCTGAAAACTTAATGTATAAAAAAATTGTAATTGCCTAATTGGGGCCAAGAATGTCTGATTATATAAATGGGGGAGTGGGGGGTGGGGTGGTATTTGGAGGTTATGGCAGGTTCACAATCATCAGCCATTATCAATACAACACACCACTGTACCAATCTCTTTCCCTTTGGGTTCCTATGAATCTCTAATAACTCCCCAACTTCATCTTCTTCTCTGAATAGTAATAAGAACATCAGATTCTTGCCAAAGGGATCAAACTTCTTCTCCACCTCTGTGTAAGTAGTACCCACTTGCTTCTATTGTGGTTTTCTTTTTCTTTTGCTTTTTATCCTTTTTTTTGGTTCACAAAAAGCTTTACTTTTTATTGATGGGCTTCACATGGAAAGTGGGTGTGATCTGTGTATAGATCTCAGTTTTGGGGTGGCAACTTGCAACTCCTCTATTTGGTGATCTGAACTTTCTTTCTTGCTTGGTCTAATTCTGCAATTCATTCAAGAAATTATAAATTTCCCAGTTTCCCAGAAGAGGTTTCTCTTCTCTTTCCCTTTCCAAACTTGTTGAAATAAAAGGTTTTATAGTTTTCTCTCAAGATATGAAGAAACTGCCCATATCTTTCATTGAAAAGAATGGCATATATTAGTGTTCACTTGGTGGATCTGTGTTTAGACCTTATCTTGTAATCAGGATTTGGATTTTGACAAAGGGAATTTGATGTGTTATTGTCCATTTTTTCTTAATTTGCTATTTTTTTTCTTTTGCAGATCCTTTGTATTGAGCTCTGTTGGCTTTGCTCAGAGGCAGGAGGTAAAATTTTGTGTATACTGCTGTCTCTTATAGTTTGCTATGATGTAATCACCTTTGATTCCTATGTTGTTTTAAGTGGTTAGTTGTTTCATGTGCTCCGAATTTGGTCTGCTGGATAATCGGTTTGCATTAGGTAAACCCCGTCTAGGTTGTTCATAGCTTATCGGCTCATATCAAGAAGGGTCGAATTTGGATACCAAGTTAACAACCGACCAACTTAGGTCAAATTTGGAACTTTGTCGTTACCCTAAACGACCCGATCAATTTGGTTGGGTTGCCCCATGTTAACCAGTTTTGATTCCATTACAAGATGAGGTTTCATTGCTCTGCACCTGATCAGCCTTTGTAAATTGTATGTAATGAAGGATTGGTGGACATTTGTGCTTCCATAACATTAGATTAAGAACCAAATTAATAATAAAATTTTGATTTCGAATTCATGTGAATGTAACAGTGTCCTCGGGAGGGCTGCCTCCCAAATGACCCTAAGCGAGATTTGGCTAGATTAGTCTCGTCATAGGGCTGTATCCCGAATGAGATTTGACTAGATTAGTCTCATCACGACGCCTTTGGGAGGGCTGCTCCCGAATGAGCCTGACTAAAATTTGATTAGATCAGTCTCATTGGCCTCATCATTGCCCCTCGGGAGGGATGCCTCCCTCAACGAGCTTGACTACTGAGATTTGATTAGATTAGTCTTATCACAACCTTCCTTGGAAGGATTGAGCCCAACCGAGATTTGACTATATTAGTCTCTCAACTTGTAGGAAGGATGTGAATGCCCATCCAATGATGTTTTTTGGTTTGTATCCCTAAACCCTAAACTACTATAGCACTATGGTTCTTTTGTTCAAGTCTTTCCATTAGTTCATTTCTATTAAGGCAATTTGCTGAGGTCCAAAAGTCATGTTTGTTGGCAGGTTTCAAGTCTAGTATGGGTCTCTCGCCTTATTCTACACCTGCAGACGCGGGAGTTCTATGTGTGATTCTGGTCAATACAGCCATATCCATCTCGATTGTCAAGGAGATTGTCCGGTCAATCCTTAGCGTCATTGGCATCCGGATTGCATCTTGGGAAGAGTACGCCATTGAAGGCCCCTTGGACTCCCTCGAGTGTCGAGGAACCCCCTCGGAGTCCTACATAGAGGAGTTCCGCAGCCGAACTCCCCCCATCCGGTATGACGCAATGTGCATCTCTAACAACCCCGAGCAAGAGTGCTCGGTTTGCCTGGCAGAGTTCAAGCCAGATGCAGAGATAAACCAGCTGCCTTGTGGGCATGTTTTCCACACGGCCTGCCTCGAGAAGTGGCTCAAGTACTGGAACGTCACCTGCCCGCTTTGCAGGAACTACATGATCCCCCAAGGAGAGGATGATGGTTGCCCAATGTGAGCCATTAGATGTTTGTGAGACCCGAGACGAAACCCCTCATTGTACAGCTTAGTCATCTACAGACCGAGCATATGGGCGTATGCTCGGGCTGTTAAGACACCACGTTGTAGTCGTATACCTATGTTCATCAGGCAATGTTTGCGTCCTCTAGCAGCGACGGGTCCTCGTGACCAATATACATTGCTGTACATATACTAAGAACACTTGTGCAATGCAGAAAATTTTCAGGCATTCAGTTCTCTAGCAACTGATGATGTTTATGCTCTGCTCTGTTCTGTTCTGATCTTTCTGTGCTAATTCAGAAGCTTAAATTTTCAGGTGATCTGAATATTAAGAATCTCACATTAATAAGAGATATATAGGTTTATAAGGTTAGATGAGCTAATTGATTAGATTTAATGGTTTGATCTTTATGCATTATAGCCTAGCTGAGTGACTTTATTTTTATAAAGTCATGAGTTAGACTGACTAATTGATTGGATTCGATTTTATCTTTATGCATTATAGCCTAGCTGATGACCTTATCTTTATAAAGTCATGAGTTAGACTGGCTACTTAATTAGATTTAATAGTTTGGTTCATATGCATTATAGCCTAGCTGAGTGATCTTTCTTTTTATAAAGTCATGAGTTAGATTAACTAATTGATTGGATTTAATGATTTGGTTCATATACATTATAAGATTTATAACTTAGTTGAGTGACTTCGAACTGCTGAAAAAGATTTAATTTTTGTCTTTTGAATACTACCAGACTTTATTACAATGTAATATATGTTCATAGAGAAACATGGTACCACTTGAGCAAAAGATCATTATAAGTAAAATGTTGTATAACTTTTCATTTTCATACATATATTTATAGGTTAAACCAGATTAATCCTAAGGCCTCTCTGTTAGTCTAACCTCTCAGAGCCTCTCCAAGAGAGCCCCGGAGGAATGTATAAATTTTGTTTTAACTATGCATCATATATGTAATTACAGAAACAGACAGACTGTTTATCAGTCACAGGACATTATATTGTTCTCTTAATGTACAACCTTTAACAGAAGAAGATGATGATATGTTCAGCAATGGGGGCGGCGGGAATGGAGCTGCGGCGCGTGCCTATTTGCGCTTAGAGAACTCGGAGAACCTGTTGGCGACGGAGGTGCTGCCGAGCTCGGAGAGGTTGGCGGCGACGGACATGCTGCCGCGCGTGAGCTTGGTGTTCCTGTGGTAGCGGCACCGGAAGGAGCCGGCGTGGGTGGTCGGCGAGCAGAGGCAGGTTTTCCGGTGGCCGGTCGGCGACGACGGCAGCGAGGCCGCCGAAGGTGTGTAGCTCTTCACAGGCGGCGTATCCGCCACGTATAACTGTGACGGCACAATATACTTCCTTTTATCGTCGTGCTGTTCGGACGCCATTGTTTGATGCTCTCCCATCCTTGGAACATGCACATTACGCCAAAAAATACATCCATACAAAAAGAAAAAAAACAAAAAAAAAAAAAAGAAAAAAGAAGAAGAAATAATTGCATAAACTGGTAATTGAAACATGTGTTCCATCTCCCTAAGCTTATAGTTGGATTGCACATTTATGTTTATGTATTATATATGCTCACTGCTAAACAAAATTTCTTTATGAGGAAATTATGTTACATCAGCCAATCAACACAGCAATGTATATCAATCATCCTAAAGGGGGAATGAAATCATATTAAAGAAAATGCAATTTGAATTGCCAGAAGGTGGCTTCAGATTATTAGAAGAAAAACATGAAAAAACAACAGCAATTTGTTACAACAACAACAAATGACAATCCAATTCAATCCATATCTGTATGGATAATGATGATGATGATAGAGAATATAAGATGAATGTATGATGAGGAAAAATTTGCATACAAAGCCATTAAGATGCTTCTTACCTGAATTGGTAGGGTAGAAAATTGTCAAAGTTTTGCAGAGGATGATTGATACAAGGGGTTGGGATTGTTGGAGGAAACTTTGACAGAATTTTGAGGAGAAGAGTAAACAGAAGAATTAGGTCCTCCCCTGCACTTTATTGACTTGTGAGCTATGACTTTTTCCCGATTCTTTCTCTGTTCTCATCACGTGTTGACGTACAAGTATCGTTATACAACGCGACTCTTAAATGTGATATGCATTCAACATTTTTTGTAAGATGTACGGTTAAAGTTATCATTTTTAAGCCTTCTAAAATTTCTTTTATTATGTAATGGTGACATTATTGTATGGTTTATTATTTTTTAATAATTATTTGATTCAAGAAATAATTTTGAAGAAAAGATATAATTAAAAAAAAAAAAAACATAGTTTGAATTCACTTCTCTCATTGGCATAGATGTATTAAAAAAAAAGTAATAAAAAAAATAAAATTGAAGCATATTGTCAAACATATTTTTTTAAAAAAATTATTAACTTACTCTCAAAAAAAAAATATTAACTACAACATTAAAGTACTCAACCCAATATTTCACACTTGGAGCGAATATAATTTGAATGTCATGCCTCATGAAACATAAATGATAATACATAGGCCTATGATTATGTGTATTATATTAAGAGATTATGTGTATTCTAGTATATAATTCTGTACATTATTGGTTTCAATACCATACACAGAATCTGTGTAAAGAATACACATAATCCGTGTAAAGAATATACATAATGTCAAAACAGAATGCACAGAAAATTGTTACACGCGTACACACAATTGATCTTAGTGTTTACACTACTACAACAGTTAACACACATAATCCATAACCATAATTCATAACCATAATATACATAAATGATAACACCAAATACACAAACTATGGTTGCAGTAGGCGCTAGGCGCAAGTCGGGCGGTAGACTAGCGCCTAGCGCCTAAGCGGTCTAGGCAGCGCCTAGGCGATATCTAGGCGGTTCTAGGCGGCGATCTATAAAAACAAAAAATTAATTAATGTGTGTAGGTGTATGTCATATTATATATATATATATATATATATATATATATATATATATATATATATATAGTCGGCCCAGTTAGGCTCTAGGCGGCCGACCACCTAGGCGGACTTCTATGGAGCAATTCATCTCGGTCTAGGAGCGCCTAGCGCCTAGGTGGGTGCCTAGGCGGAGATTTTTGCAACAGTGAAACAAACACATCAAAACCTGTGCATAACTCATCTTACACTACTCAAGTGATTAACATACATAATTGAGATGAATGTACAAAATTCGTGACCAAAATACAAAAAGTCAAAACAGAATGCACAAAATATCATCACAAAATACACATAACTCACCTTATAAGTGTCGAACGAAAACTAAATTTCCAAAAAAGCCGTTAACTAAAAAGATACGTCGTTTTGGATAGCTAGGGGGCTCAATGCACCCGGTTCACGATATAAATTGCTCAAATATAATCTTGTTAGCACTAAATGGTTTCATTTTATGCAATCGGGAGTTCTCACTTCTCAGTGATCACAGTAAGCGAAGGGTTCCATGCTCGCGCCCGCCGGTTTCTCTGCTCCCGCCGAGATTTGGAGCGGCTGCGGCCATTGCTCTCAGACGAAGTTGCAAAATCCGATGAACCCTCCACGGCATCAACCCCAAAGAATCTTACACGGCGGCGGCGACTCCTCTGCTTCGTCTTCTCATCGCTAGCCGCCTTGATTATGCTACTTCGCTGCAGGAACGAACCGCTAGAGGATTCGGCCAACGAAATCATTTGATCCGACGATGCATGATTGCTTGTTGGGACGATTTTGATGCCTTTCTTTATCCTTCTGGACCTTCTCCTCAGTTTCTTGATGGTTTGCCTCGGGACCACGAAGAATTTCTGGCCGGGAGTGAGGATCTCGTCGCGCTTCACTACTGACTCCCATGGCTTCCGGAACACATCGGGCCTCGCTAGAATGAACGACGGGTAGTACTCGTCGATGATCCTCGCCGCCGGCGTTGCCATGTAGTAGTGCTCCGTCGTGCCGCCGGGGTGAATTATCTTTAAGGCCGACGACTGAGGGTTGTTGGTGTGGTCGTCGCCGGACCGGCCGGCCGGAGATGGCTTAGGCTTTCGGAAGATGACGATGATTTTGCTTAGCATTATATTGCTCGGAGATCAAGCCAAGAGTTATGGGAAGGAGCTGAGGGATCTTATCTGAACAAGAGAAAATGGATGACATCCTTAAAATAGGAGCTTCAAATACTAGGTTTCTACGGATAGTGGAGCCGGCAAGAGTGGCTTTAACCGTTTGTTTTTCTCCTCTGCATAGCCGAATATAAAATATATAGACATTTAGATTGATGGTTTCCCGATCTTCAGGCGATCGGCCGGCGGGCCAACACTACCGGAAAATTACAAGGATTTGGGGTTTTTTGATAAAAAATAAGTGTTTCCTCTTTCTCTCCCCGTTTTTTCCCCTCCTCATTCAAGTTCTCGTTGGGTTACATATACTTCCCGCCTGAGCGGTTACATATTGATTGGTATAATTAATGCAATAAAGGCTCATAATAATCATTTAAAGGCTTCGTGGTAATGACGACGGTTTCTCCTAACGGCTATCAGATTCCCTCCATATTCTGGGTCTTTTCCAGGGTTCTTTGGAGTTATCCGACCGTTTGATACACTCTGTTAGTCGGCCTCTCTTCCCGACCGCTTGTCCAGGTCCGACTTCTGTCCGCCCGACTGGGTCTTCTTACTCACTCAATGGCTGGGAGCTAAGTGGTACATCACGTTATGTAGGACCGTCTCCAGTATCTTCTTCTACTTATGGTCCGATTAAGGTGAATTCGGCATTATAGCGTTTGGGATGCTCAGACTGATACTCAGACTCTATTGTACTCTCTCTTCTTCCGACCGCCTGGCCTAGCCAGTCGATTTTATATGCCATCATCTAGTCCCTCACTTTCCTTGGTTAAAGGACCGTAACCTAGGAAAGTAAATTTCTGACATAAATAGATCCGAATCTCTGCCGCGCCGTCTTCGTCTGTCAAATCAATCAAGATCCCGGATTCTACTTCGACTTCCAAGAGATATCATACTGATACTCCTTTCCAGACTTTCCTTATTCTGACATCTCTCCTTTTTTAACTTTTTATCCCTCTTGGCACTTCTTCTTTCCCAAGAGGACCCCCTCGACTATAAATACCAGCCTTCTCCAAAAGCAAGCACGTTTACCTTCAACTCTGATGACGAAGAAGAAGAAAGATAGCGCTGGTCCTCCTTCGCGACGCTCCCTGCGTCTGCTCGAACAAGCGCGTCAAGAGATGCTTCGCCAACGGAAGTTGGCTCATGGCGGTCATGAGGTGGGGGATACCTCTGAAGACCCGCTCCCCATCCCTTCGGATGAGGAGAAAGAGGTAACTCCCCCACCACCTCCTAGGGGTGAGACAGGATCTCCTTTAAACCCGAACTATGACTCCGACTATGCAGAATTCCTGGCGGAGTTCTTGGCTGATGACTCCTTAGGAGACACTCCTCCGGCCTCTCCAACGACTCCAGACACAACTTTTCCTGCTCCCGGAACTGATCGCCCGTCTCCTCCTCCCCAGACACCTTCTGTGGTTTCTGCTGATTCTCCTGCCACTTCGACTTGATCTCTGCTTATGTAGCTTTATTTGTAGTCGGTACTCTCTAAGCCCTATAGGGCTATTTTGTATCTTCGGCTGGTTTTCCTTACGACTTTTATAAATAAAAATATATTTCACGGTGCGTGTGTTTCCTTCTGCTTTTACCTTTTCCCGACTCGTGACCTGTCGAGACTCTCACCCGGGCCAATAGGACTTTCCCTTATAGTTTCTTTACTCACGCTTACTCACGCTTCCTCCTTAGGGTTGATCGATCATCGACTCATGAACCTTACCTGTGACCTTTGTCTTACACTCCCTTTTCAGGGAGGCACGGTTGACCGAGTGCCGACTCCGTTTTCAGGACTCCGATCGAACCCACAAACCTGCCTTATGACTTCTTTCTTACACTCCCTTTTCAGGGAGGCACGGTTGACCGAGTGCCGACTCCGTTTTCAGGACTCCGATCGAACCCACAAACCTACCTTATGACTTCTTTCTTACACTCCCTTTTCAGGGA
>CP025654.1:3379562-3395628 GCA_003576665.1 Ipomoea trifida
TGTCTAACGGCCTCCTCGGTGTCTGCTTGCCGACTGGCTCTTTGCATAGCTTCCACGTAAGTCTTCGGGCGGTCATTGTGAAGATCCATAAATAGCTTACCCGCACGAAGCGACTCCATGAAAAAGGTAATGGCCACCTGCTCGTCCAGCCCTTCAATAGTTTGAACTTCCTTTTGCCAGCGGGTCAAGTATGTTTTCAAGGCCTCACCCTCCTCTTGGCTGATTCCACTCAAGTGGGTAAGATTGCGTTGCGGTTTGATATTCACGGCGTAATGAGTGAGGAATCGGTCAGCCAAGTCATTGAAGCAACGGATGGACCGACTCGGTAAAGCTAGAAACCACTTCTGAGCGAGTCCCTTAAGGGTCGGCAGGAAGGCTTTACACATGAGCGGCTCTTCCACCCCCAAAACTTGCATTTTGGCTTGGTAACTGACTAGGTGTTCTCGCGGATCGCCCATCCCATCAAATGTAGCATGCTCCGGAATTTTTAAATCCGAAGGGGCCCGGTAAGCCATGATTTCGTCCACGAAGGGCGAAGAGGTTAAAAGATTTTCAACAGAGGGTCTGATCTTACCCTCAAATTGATCTTGCAGATTTTGAAGCCTTTTCTCAAAGCCCTCCATCTGACTATGACGATATTTAGGTTCCACCGGAGATTCGGCGCTACTCTCAGATACCGCGGCTCGCACCCTCCGCCAGGCGGCCGCAGCCCGCCGTTCTTGGCGATTACCATTCGGTCGGTCCGGATTCCCGCGAGGTGGATTTTGTAACGGGTTGCCACGGGAATCGCTCAAACGATCCATCACCGATCGAGCGACCTCTCGGCGCCTACCGTCTTCTCGACGGAGGGTCGGGTGCTCTTCTCTGTTACGTTCCTCTTGTCCAGTAACTTGTGGATTCGTAGTTCCTTCTCCTATTGGTCTAATAGGCTCAGTCTGGTTGTTAGTGCCTCGATTCTCACCCCTTCGCCTCTCGACCTCATTGATCACTTGTACTACGATCTGTTCCAACTCTCCGGGTGAAGGCCGGTTGCCTACCGTTTCTGGGCGGGATTCTCCAGAGTTCCGGGAAGTTTGCCGGCTCAAACGCCCTCTCAAATCTTGACCGTTGGGTCGCCCCAACTGCTCTCTTAAATCAGTCCCTCCCCCGGCAGGTGCTCCGTTGGGATGTCCGGATATTTGCTCTCTTAGGTCTGGACTGTTAGACCTAGCCGTCAATTGTTCTCGCAAATCGCGGCCATTAGTTCGGCCCAATTGTTCCCGCAAATCGTTAGAACGAGGTCGTCCCCCCGCACTAATTGCCTTGCTTGTCGTTCGCATTGCTTTGCCGGAGACACAGTGCTTTTTGTTCTTCGATCCCTACAGACGGCGCCAGTGATGGTTTCCCGATCTTCAGGCGATCGGCCGGCGGGCCAACACTACCGGAAAATTACAAGGATTTGGGGTTTTTTGATAAAAAATAAGTGTTTCCTCTTTCTCTCCCCGTTTTTTCCCCTCCTCATTCAAGTTCTCGTTGGGTTACATATACTTCCCGCCTGAGCGGTTACATATTGATTGGTATAATTAATGCAATAAAGGCTCATAATAATCATTTAAAGGCTTCGTGGTAATGACGACGGTTTCTCCTAACGGCTATCAGATTCCCTCCATATTCTGGGTCTTTTCCAGGGTTCTTTGGAGTTATCCGACCGTTTGATACACTCTGTTAGTCGGCCTCTCTTCCCGACCGCTTGTCCAGGTCCGACTTCTGTCCGCCCGACTGGGTCTTCTTACTCACTCAATGGCTGGGAGCTAAGTGGTACATCACGTTATGTAGGACCGTCTCCAGTATCTTCTTCTACTTATGGTCCGATTAAGGTGAATTCGGCATTATAGCGTTTGGGATGCTCAGACTGATACTCAGACTCTATTGTACTCTCTCTTCTTCCGACCGCCTGGCCTAGCCAGTCGATTTTATATGCCATCATAGATAATCACATATTCCAAAGGAATTTAACAATAGGAAGATCCTGTCGCACTAAGATAAAGCAAAAAAATCAAACTAATAACATTTTGGTACAAAAATTAATTCTTGGCATTTTCATACTTCGTTAAGTAGAAATTATGGTTATTCGTGAGATTCAAAGCTGGATCAAAAACCATGGTCTCTAGGGTGGAAACTGATGCTCTCATTGTCGTACAATAATCATTCTCCATCCACTCACCTATGGTGCCCACAAGTCGTACAATAATCATTCTCCACCTGCTCACCTATTATACCCGCAAATCGTCAATGACGTGTGATCCTTGTGCATGTGACCGTGTTTTGCGCTATAAGGCCATCTTCAGAGAGAGGGATAAGTGGGAAAAAAAAACAAAAACAAAGTTCAAAATAAAAAACAATATATATATACACATACATTTACGTGCCCGGATGGGCGCTTTTTGGTGTGCCTCATCCGAATGCAATTGTCTCTCTCTTTTCTTGTGGAACTCACAACTCTGTAAAAATTTGGGTCCTGACACAGAGGACCCATTCATTCTCTCACCTCACCCAGTCTGTCTTCCAGGTGGCATAAGTGTCTACAAAATCTAATGAAAAACCATGTAATGAGATGGCCTAAGAGCATCCCCTAGTTTCATTCAGCATTATCTGAAAGACCAACAAAAAAATATCATATGTCAATTTATAAGACCATTTCTTAATCCCCTATTGGATCATGATAAAATAATAAATAAATAAATGAACCCATAAAAGAAAAAGACAAGATAAGGCAACCCAACAAACAAATGCCTCAAAATTGTTTATACCAGCTACTGGTTAGTGGTTACAACAGTATTGATACACCTTGCTGTCAAAATGCCTTACAAAAAAGCTGCTGAAGCATATGATGAAGAGAAACTAACAAAAATATATCTAAACTCCCTCAACACCCAAAACTGATTTGCTTTTTGAGTCCTAACCTTCCAGAAGGAGAAAGCAAGAAAGCAAATATAAAGATTTTTAACCCTCCATGCTGATCCGAAACTGAAAACTTAGATGGCCCTTAGCAAATTAATGAGAAAACAATTTCAGTAGGACTGCTAAAGTAATATATTATCCGTATAAAACTTCGATTGACTCTCATTTTTTTTTTGGATGCTACTGACTCTGACTCTATTACAGTGTAACAAAGAGACAGCAACGCCTCCACTGAGGCTCGAACCCACCACCTCCCCTATACAGGGAAGGGTTTCATCCAAAATAGAATGTGCTTAATTAATGCAAATTTTTGAAAAATAAAAAATAAAAAATTTCAAATATCATTTTTTTCTCTCTCTCTTTTTGTGATTTGTGTGAAGTGAGATAGAGAAAGTGACTTATAAACTAAGCTAGTAAAAGATTTTCCATCTTAGCCACCGCATTAATAATAATTGGAATTAATTGATTACAATGCCAATTATTGCATTATTTTTTTGGTATTGGGTGTTAATATGTAACTTTTTAAGTTATATTTTTTTTGTAAAACATTGCGAGCTTGTTTATACATTAGACTTGGCAATTTGTGTTTCATATTTGTTTTAATGTCATGTATAGGCAGGGTATTAACAAACTGATGTCATAAGCGAACAGGGCATGTTAAGTTTAACATGTTGCAATTTCATACACGAACACAAAATTGTAACCGTTGACACAACACAACATGATAAGCTAATTGGTTTTGCATTTACATGACATGAATTGACACAATTAGATATGCTAACCCGTTAACTTTATGTTATTTTTTTTTAGTAAAGGAATTTATTAGTTATCAAAGCTCAAAACATTCGTAATAAAAAAAAAGGGCAGTGCATAATGCCATAATCTACAATTTGACTAAGAAACGACCTCCCGCGCGCAAGCAAGTGGACAACATGATTTGTAGACCGTTAAACAACCCTAACATTATATATGTAATTATCGTGTCAATCCACTAATGACCCAAAGACACAATAAGCTTGAACTCAAATCCTTTGGTTTTTTTTTACCATGTAAAAATTACAAGGTATATTTCTACACTATCACATACTTTTAAATTAATATAAACTTCTCTCTCTTGGGTGATGAGGAAGAACATTGGTGGCATGCTTGACATATAAGGTATTGACAATAATCAAACTTGTAACATTCATATATGATAATATTATACTTCATCCACTTGGTCACTTGTTTTGAAATATTAGCTTTAATAAGTATAATACTTGCCAAAGACCTTGTGGTCTAGTAGCACCTATAGTCCCGATTTACATTCCTACATGGATGATGAGAGTGAGTTCAAGGCTCAATGTTAACAACTGTTAAACTATAAATAGGTTCATGTTGCTCATTCCTTCTTAAGCCGGTCCATGTGATCCAAGTTCTTTTGATTGACTAATATGTCTTGTCAGCCCATTATATCATCCATCACTAGTCATCACACTAATTGTTAAATTAAAAAGCAAATCTATCACAAATTTTATATCATCAAGTCAGGGTCTTTACTTCAAACTAATCATCACAATAATTTTCATATAAAAAAGTGAATATATCATAATTTTACACCACCAAATTATAGTGTCCTACAAACAAATTACACATCACCTGATTACTTTTTCTCAAATTATATATTAGGTTATCATTGTCGTATAAAATTGGTGTTTTTATACTAAAAATAACAAAACACGCTTTATTGTTACAAAAAAAAAAAGATAAAATTAGTAAAGTTATATTGTCGTATAAAATTGAAATCTATTATCAAAAGTAACAAAACACATTTTATTGCCCTAAATATATGATTGAGTAGGTAGAATATAAATATAATATATAAAAATAATGAATTTGATTTTTATTAAATCATTTTATATAATTATATATTTATATCACATAGGGTCACGTTGGCTACGCTTCTATCCAGCTGTTATACCATGGACTAGGGTCCACCTTTCCCCACCTTGCAAGGTAGACTCTGGTCATAAATATCATTGAATTGCGTATTTTTAGTATTGAAATTTTAAATTTTCAGAATGTAAATTGTGTTTATAAGTCAAAACATATATAACAACTATAGAAGAGAATTTTTGAATACAAAACTATACTAAATTTAAAAAAGATTAAATTGTGTTTTTTAGTATTAGAATTGACGGTAATATTTGAAAAGAGTCTGTGAATACAAAACAAGGTAATCAGTTAACATTGTGCGTTTATAGTATACTAATTATGATTTTTTTTAAAAAAGTTTATAAATTGTTTAAAAATAAATTACTCCGTATAAACATTTAATATATAAATTATGTATCTAGACGATTTTAGACGTGAATTCAACTTTTAATATACAAAGTGGACCCGGGTCCACGTAATAATTTGCTTCTTCTATCTGTAAAGGCATAAACTTCATTTCTTTTCCTTTTCGGGTTTTATTACGGAATACACAATAATTTTTCCGTTTCGCCTTTTCATAACATTTTCAGGACAACTTTTTTGACACATATCCAGATTTCCCGAGCAGCGTTCATATATAAAAGCTAGAAGCACCCGCTCCGATTGTCCGCCAGTCGAGCAGCACAAACCCTAACCCCTGCCATCGATCATCCTCTGAGATCTCTCAAAATCATCAACCCCGACCACATGGGATCCAGGAGATTCAACTTCGGCGATGGCGCCAGCCCCGGGTGAGTCTCTAGTTGTTTATCTAAGAATTTTGATTGATTGATGGATGAATTGATGTGTGTGTGTGTGTGTGTGTTGAGCTGTGCTAATCAGGGTTTTGTTTTTCTATGATACAGAAAAATCTTCATTGGTGGTTTAGCTAAGGATACAACTCTAGGTTTGCTTTGAAATGCCTTCTACGATTGTTTCATTGGTGTTCTGTGTTGTTTTTTATTTTTATTTTTTTGTGATGGTAATTTGACTTACTTCTATTATTTGTTTGGGGAATTTAATTTGGTTGAAGATCAATTTGTGAAGTACTTTGGGAAGTATGGAGATATCACAGACTCTGTTATCATGAAGGACCGTCAAACTGGACGACCCAGGGGGTTTGGGTTCATCACGTATGCTGATCCAGCTGTTGTTGACACTGTTATTGCTGAAACCCATATCATCAATGGCAAACAGGTGAGAGCTTATCAAATTTATTTACCACCAATCAAATGCATTTTTATCTGCTGGCTGTTGAACTTTTGTCCATAATAATGACAGTAGTGCCATTCTTTCAATGAGGTCATAAGATATTCCCTTTTGTCCTTGTAAAGTGAAAGGATGCTTTTCACAAGTTGGATAGGTCTATGGGCACAGTATGCAAGCCTTGATCAATAAATCTAATACTTAACTTCTAAGCATTTATATTTAGGGTTTTTGACTTAAATAAGCATAATTGAAATGGATTGAGCACAATGGAGAGATTTCAAATCCTGGACAAAAATAGGGAAAACTAGTTTGGAAAATGCATTTGAGTCATAGCCCTTTATAGTTATTCAAGTTTTCAAATTTAGTATCTGAGTAATTTATGTTGCATGCTTTGTAACTCAAACGAAATAAAAAAAGTTTTAGTTATGCATTGATATGTATGACTTAACATACTTCTATAAGTATATATTAATGAACTATATATATTATGAAGCTGTGTCATAACTGCCATATCTTGTGTATTCTAGTAACATTTAATTATGCCTATTGCAATCAAAATCCCTTTATAGTTATTCAAGTTTTCAAATTTAGTATCTGAGTAATTTAGGTTGCATGCTATGTAACTCAAAAGAAATAAGAAAAGTTTTAGTTATGTATTGATATGTATCACTTAACATACTTCTATTATAAGTATATTTATTAATGAACTATAAACATTACGAAGCTGTGTCATAACTGCCATATCATTTGTTTTCTATGAACATCTAATTCTCTTTAAGGAGCGGTGGCACCAGACACGGGGTTTATGATCCTTGAGAAATAATAATTCTCCATTTTGACAGGTTGAGATAAAGAGAACCATTCCCAAAGGATCTGCTGAATCCAAGGATATCAGGACAAAGAAGATTTTTGTTGGTGGTATTCCTACTGTGGTAACTGAAGGTAAAGACGTGTCCTTTTGTAACATTTTATTCTTTGCTGATTCTATTTTTTACTACTTTCTACCCGATACTTACAGTGTGGCTACAGCAGGACTGTGATTGTCCACTTTTGCATGTTTCACCAGCTTTTATGATCTCTAAGATTTAGCAACCAACATGTTTTATGCCGCTTGATGTGTTCCCTAATACATCTATTGTGTTCTTTTTGTTTTGGGTGGTTTAGATGAGTTAAAAAGCTTTTTCTCCAAGTATGGGAAGGTGGTTGAACATGAGATCATAAGAGACCATGTGACTAAACGATCCCGTGGGTTTGGATTTATTGTATTTGACAATGAACAAGTGGTTGATAATATTCTGGCTGATGGAAACATGCTAGATATGTCTGGTACCCAGGTTAGTTTTTCACTTTCCCCACTATATATTCTGTCTGGATATAATGATGTTGCATTTAAATTTTGTCTCTGAAGCCTAGAACTACTAGTTGGTTGCAGGTTTTCATTGTATCACTAATTGTTAAGTGCTTGGCTCTCACACTAATGTACAGGTTGAATGTTTAGGTTGACTTTCTTCTTTGTTGTAGGTTGAGATCAAGAAAGCTGAACCAAAGAAAGCCTCATACTCTGCACCTGCTCCTGCCTATGGTAGTGAGCCTAGGGCCCGTGGTTATGCTGACAACTATGGTGGATTTGGCAATAACTATAGCAGTTTTGACAGTGGTGGTTTTGGCCCTGCCTCTTATAGGTCTTATGGAGGCCTTGGGGGTGGTAGGTTTGGTGAATATGGATATGGTGCTGGTGAATATGGGGGCCGCTATGGTGAGTTTGCTGGAGGTGATTTTGGTGGTGGTTACCGTGGAGAGCCCTCACTTGGCTACTCCAGTCGCTTTGGCTCTTATGGTGGTGGACTTGGTGGGGGATATGCTGGCAGTGGTTTAGGTCCATATGGTCGTGGTGGTGGTGGTTATGGAGGGTTTGGTGGAGCTGGCTCAGGTGCTGGTTATGATTCTGGCCCTGGTGCTGGTTATGGTGGACCAGGAGGCATGTATGGAAATAGGGCAGGCTATAGTGGGCCTAGTGGCAGTGGTCGATACCATCCATATGCCAAATAGATGTTATACTAAACTTTTCCCATAGGTGTTGCTGTCAGGTCTCTTGGTTATTGCTTCTTGTCGCCCAGAGTTGAGTAGATATTCAAAGCCGTAGCAACTAGCAAGGAGGCACTGTCTAGAAGATTGGAACAACCTTAGTTTATTTTAATATTGTGGTTTAAGAGAATATTAGATATATCATGCTTGATTCTGATTGAGCCTTGTGTTTGTAGTTTAGATGCTTTCTTCAAATTATGAAGTTTGGATTAGTTAGACCTCAATGTTGGGCTGTTTAATGTATTTTTAAGGTTAATATTTTAGATGATTGTTATGCAAGGAAATGATATATATCTCTACTAATCTAGTAATTTAAGGTTACTTGTAAGACTAGTTATTAGAGTTAATTCTATTTTTAGCCCTCAAAGTATAGTGGCTTTGCCACTTTTGGTCCTCAACTTTAAAATTGAGCAATTTCGGTCTTCCATGTATTGATTTTTTGGTTACGTTTGGCCTCTGGGAGATTTTCTATCAAATGGTTGTGTGAGTCATTTGATAGAAAATCCACGGGAGGACCAAAAGTAGCACCAAAAAAAAAATATTTGAAGGATTAAGATTGGTCGACTTTAGAGTTGGGAACCAAAAGTGGCAAAACTACTATACTCGAAGGACTAAAATGGTATTAACTCCTAGTTATTATTATCATTTTTTGGTCATAGACCCTATCTATAAGATGGCAGACAGGTTCCATGACACTGAGCTAGTGCATATGTCTTAAGACATGGATTGTGTCTTGTGATTAGGTTCACAATGTGTTCTGAAGTATTGTAGTTAGCTTGATGGCAGCTATTTTAGGTTTTCCAGTTATTAGCTTGTCTACTTTATCATAGTTTATATAAATATAATAATTAAAAAAACTAGTTAATAAGCTATGCTGCAAAGCTATAGTTGCACTTCTTTTATATCTAACTGATAATGTAGTAAAGTAGTCCAGTTTTGCAAAGGGATTTGAGAAGATACCTATGAACTAGTAGTGATTGTAATTTATTTATTTACTTTTTAATGTAGTAGACTAAAAATGTTGTAGAACAGTGACAGGGGGATGGCTGGAGTTGTGTGATGCGGTGGATTTGAAACAGAAGTTTGGTATGGTTGTTGGTGATTAGAGAAATGGGGAACCGTGGGTTGTCAACTGTGTTATGGTTCATAAGAGATGGCTCTTGTTGTGCTGCTAAAGAAAAATCTGGGGTTCTCATTGCTTCACTTGTATGCATTGACCACTCAAGAATAGAATAATACGGAGTAGTTGTTAGACTTTAAACTGATAGATTGAGGTTTTCTTACCCAGCCTAGTTTGCAACTGAAAGTTGAAACTTAGGTCTTGATGCTGAGTTCATTATATTTGAAAGCCGCTTCCCTTGTACCTTCATCTATATGCTCACTGAACCGCTTCCCTATTAGCATTAGTTTGTAAATTGTTTTTCCCTCCATTCCAGATTTCACGGTAAGTATGTATGTATTGGCAATGTTATGCAGCTGCTTCAGTAACACAAGCATTGAGCAGGTAGACTGGCAGAAGAGGTTAGTGATGCTACTACACACAAGAATCCGGTCTGCCTTTTTTATGACTGGAATCCACTGGTGTGTTTACTACCGAAGAAGGAAAGTAGAGAATATGATTACTTGTACATCTGAAAAACAGAAAACAGTGAGTGGAGAATGGAAAATTGGAGAAAGGAAAAAGGAAAACAATGTTTTGACTGGAATCTGTTGTTTTGCTGTCATCTTTCCTCCTGTAAATGGTAGTCTTAGCTAGTAGTGTTTTTTATTTGTAATTCTGCCATGAATGTATGTAGTCCATGTAAACTTTACAGTACTATATGCCAGTTCATAAGAGTATCAACTTCTCTGGGGCTTGCTTTGTTTTCTATTCAGCATGTAATCTTTCAACAATTCTTGTATTAGTGTTGATCTTTCGTGTGAAAAAGGGGATCTTATCATAATGTATCTTTCAACAATTCTTGTATTAGTGCTGATCTTTCGTGTGAAGAAGGTGATCTTTCAGTCATTTATAATGAATGTTGGTAAAGTCCAATTTTAGTATTTTGTTCTATCAATCCCATGGCCACAACTTCAGAAGGTAGAAGTGGTATGTGTCATTTAAGGATCATTATATTGTGAATTAAGATTCATTATGAGACCATTATATTGTGAATTAAGATTTATTAGAGTTTATTATAGGATCATTATACCCTAAATTAGGGTTCATTATGGAATCATTATATCGTGTTAGGGCTCACTATAAATATTGTAGAGTATAAATCTAATTGGAAATATAAAATAGGTTAATTATATGTATATAATCTAGATCCGAGCTTAAGAAATACATGGTAAATCTTATATAATTTGCAATACATGGTAAATCTTATATAATTTGCACATTAACGATTCTATTGGGCTAAGGTTTTTGGCTTAATTATGAGATTATTAGCTCTTAAACTCCAAGCTAAAAGTTCAGGATGAAGTTGGTGTATAACATGCATCTTGAGATTTACCAGTGAATTTAGTACGTTATATAAGCATCACAATATTTACAATGAAGCAAATAGATACGGAGTATAAACTTGATAAACAATTTCACAAACAATGCTTCAACCATTTAAATGTTTTTTTTTTTTTTTTTAATAAAGGGGGAGCCGAACCGGCTCCCCTTAGTTTTGCCACTTTTCCCACATCGGTGGGAAAGGTGGCCTGGGAGCCTTGAGCCTCCTATAAAAGGAGCCTCAAGGCTCCACGGATATCATAAAGGATGCACGGATGCCTATACGTTGATGGGCAACCAGTGAGCCAGTATAACTGGCTCTTGCATTTACGGAGCCCGAAAGGGCTTCATAGTTAAAAAATTTTCCCTGCGAGTCTGAGGCGACAACGGCATTAAGAAGAGTTTTCCTCAGGTAGTCTCTCTGTCTCTCTTGAACCCTCTTATCTTGCCTTCTTTCTCTGTCTAAAATCAATACAGCCCTACCAAGCCGACTTCTCCTCTTTTTAGGGTAGTCTCTCTGTCTCTCTTAGTCCCTTTTATCTTACCTGCTTTCTCTGTGTAAAATCTCTATCGCCCACAACTTTGAGGTTAGAAGTTGTATATTCTGGGTTGTTTAATTTTATACAACGGTGATTCTCTTGTATATCCCCGTATGGGTTCTCAACTGCCTAAACGATCTTTTCGAATGGAGCGTAAAGATTGTTGGACTTTGTAGTGAGTCTTTTGAATTCAAGATTCTATTTTAATGTATTTGAATGGGTTTTGTCGTAGTAATTATTTTTGGGTTTCGGAGTTCTTTTGTTTTTTATTGAATCGCTCTTGATTCTTTTTGTTCGTTCCATTTTATATAGTGAATTGGGTTATTTTGACTGTTTGGGTCAATATTCTGAATTGTTCTTGAATCTTTTTGTTTGTTCCATTTCTTTTGATGTAGTGAATTGTTTTATTTTGACATGTTCTGCTTTAAGAATAATTCTTATTGATTCTTGATTCTTTTTGTTTGTTCCATTTTATATACTGAATTGAATTGGGTTATTTTGACTGTTTGGGTCAATATTCTGAATCGTTCTTGATTCTTTTTGTTTGTTTCATTTCTTTTGATGTAGTAATTGTTTTATTTTGACATGTTTTGCTTTAAGAAAAATTCTTATTGATTCTTCTTGATGGGGCTTTGGTTTCTTTTATCATTATATTTGTTCCATTTTTGATTTATTGAATTGTGTTATTTTGAATCACTGCTGTAAGGTTATTGTGTATGAGAGTATCCAAGAGTTCATTTTCTTCATTGTTTACTAGTAAATGATTGTGCTTAGTTATGATGAGGAATGCCTATCACTAAGTATATTGAAATTGTGCATGCGTAAGGTTTTATTTCAATACTATAATGAGTTCCCCTCAAAATTACTTTCAATACTATAATGAGTTCCCCTCAAAATTACTCAAACAACGGCTTCAAGTGTGCTTTTAGTTTTCAAAATGATTTTCAGTGTTTGAAATCAAATGCAATATCCAGCATTTTAAGTCTCTTTTTAGTTTTTTTATCCTTCAGTATGTACTCATTTTGTGTATCGGTTTTGTCTCTGTGGTAGTATTGATTTATATGGTTAATTTGTACGGAGTAGTATTTATTTGTGGGTTTTGGTGTTCCTTTGTTTCTTGTATAGTGAATTGGGTTGTTTTGACGGTGTGCTTAAATATAAGGTGAATTGTTATTGATTTTTTTTGGTGTAGGCTTGTGTGCTTTGATCATTAAGCAATTCATTTGTTTTGGATATATTGAATTGTTTAATTGTGATAAATTGTGTTGTGATGTAAGGTGAATTGCTATGGATTCTTCTTGATTGAGACCTTCGTGCTTTGATTATTTATTTTTCCAGTTTTTTTTTTTTGATGTAGTGAATTTCCTTGATCATTAATTTTTCCAGTTGTTTTTAATGTAGTTCACATTCTGCTGTAACATGAATTCTTATTTGATTCTTCTTGATGTGGCTTTGGGTTCTTTGATCATTATTTGTTCCATTTGTTTCTTGTATAGGGAATTGGGTTGTTTTGACGGTGTGCTTAAATATAAGGTAAATCGTTATTGATTCTTTTTTGGTGTAGGCTTGTGTGCTTTGATCATTAAGCAATTCATTTGTTTTGGATAATATTGAATTGTTTAATTTTGATAAGTTGTGTTGTGAAGTAAGGTGAATTGCTATGGATTCTTCTTGATTGAGGCCTTCGTGCTTTGATTATTTAATTTTCCAGTTTTTTTTTTTTATGTAGTGAATTGCTTTGATCATTAATTTTTTTTTAATGTTGTGAATTGCTTTGATCATTAATTTTTCCAGTTGTTTTTACTGTAGTTCACATTCTGCTGTAACAAGAATTCTTATTTGATTCTTCATGCTGTGGCTTTGGGTTCTTTGATCATTATTTGTTCCATTTGTTTTTGAGATATTGAATTGGGGTTATTATGGCACACTGCTGTAAATAAGGTGAATTGTTCTTTATTTTTCTTCTTAATGGAAGGCTGGATGCTTTGATAATTAATGATGCCTCTTAATGTAGTACATTCGTTTAGCCTGCTTGCATTTGATTGAATTACTCGATGTATTTGACTTAATCATTGCTTATAGTATCTGTATATGTGAGTGGTGGTGTTTGTCTGAAGTCTGGTCTGCAATATTCTCTTCCATCTACCAAGAATGAGTATGAGAGTATCCATAGTTGACTCTCTTTCATCTATATGCACACAGATCCGCTTCATCTATATGCACACAGAACCGCTTCCCCATTAGCATTAGTTTGTAAATTGGTATTCCCTCCATTCCAGATTTCACGGTAGTATGTAGTGGCAATGTTATGCACAGCTGATTCAGTCACACAAGCATTTAGCAGGTTGACTGGCAAAAGAGGTTAGTGATGCTAAACAAGAATCCAGCACCGAACTGCTTCCCCATTAGCATTAGTTTGTAAATTTGGTTTCCCTCCATTCCAGATTTAACGGTAGTATGTAGTGGCAATGTTATGCACAACTGCTTCAGTCACACAAGCATTTAGCAGGTAGACTGGCAAAAGAGGTTAGTGATGCTAAACAATAATCCGGTCTGCCTATTTTACGACTGGAATGTGTTTTCTACAAAAGAAGTAGAAGTAGAGAATTTGATTATTTGTACATCTGAAAAACAGCGAATGGTTTTGATTGGAAGCTCTTGTTTTGCTGTCATTTTTCTTCCTGCAAATGGGTGTCTTAGCTAATGATTTTTATTTGTAATTCTTCCATAATACTGTATATAATTTCTCCACGTGAACTTTACAGTAGTTCTGTATACCAGTTCATAAGTATCAGCTTCTCTGGGGCTTGCTTTGTTTTTTATTCAGCATCTAATCATATAATGTATCTTTCAACAGTTCTTGTATTAGTGCTGATCTTTCAGTCCGTTATAATGAATGTAAAGTCCAATTTTAGTATTTTGTTCTCTCAATCCCATGGTGGAAGTGGTGTAACTAAAGGATCATTATATTGTGAATTAGGATTCAGAGATCATTATATTGTGCATTAGGATTCATTTGAGATCATTATATCGTGAATTAGGGTTCACTATAGGGTCATTATACCCTAAATTAGGCTTCATTAGGCTTCATTATGGAATCTTTAAGGTCGTTATACATTAAATTAGGTTTCGTAATAGAATTTTTATAGGGTTTACCATGTTTATTGTAGAGTATATAAATTAATTGTATGCACATAATTTAGATTTGAGCTCAAGAAGCAAATAGAATCTTAGTTCATTGTATATATAATTTAGATCCGAGTTCAAGAAACACATAGTAAATCTTGGTTCAGGATATAATTTGCACATCAAGGATTGAATTGGGCGAAGGCTTGTTAGTTTAATTATGAGATTCTTAGTTCTTACTCGATTGGCTTTATAATAAGTAATACTAACCTTGCACGCTGAGACTCTTTTTTTCTTTATACAAAACTCCAAACAAAAGGAGATGTTGATGGGTAAATTTTGAGATATAGGGATCACAATATTTACAATGAAGCACATAGCTATAAGATAAACAATTTCACAAATGATTCTTCCACCATGATCAATTGACCATTCAATACAATTTGTATATTGATTAAAAAACAATATTTTTATAAGACTTAGTCAGATTATATTCTAAATTTTATAAACTTAACTTAGGTTCATAAGTGATAATGCTAAATACGGACACCAAGTGAAACCGGAAAATACGATCTCTTATTGCCTCAAGGATCCAAACCCGATTACAAGTCAAGTAAGTGCTTAAAGGGCTCGGCGGGTCGGCAGTGGGCTTCCCTACTGTCCGAGCTCT
Source organism: Ipomoea trifida (assembly GCA_003576665.1). Taxonomy (NCBI): domain Eukaryota; kingdom Viridiplantae; phylum Streptophyta; class Magnoliopsida; order Solanales; family Convolvulaceae; genus Ipomoea; species Ipomoea trifida. The sequence continues at coordinate 3,394,567 of CP025654.1, forward strand.
CCCTAAGTCTTTTTCTAGAAATGGCCAATAGATCCTCTCTCTCCTCATAAATGCGCTATTTATAAGGGAGAAAAGTGCGGTTGCCGGACCTCCGGCATGACGGCAACGTGGCGCGCATGCGCCCGCCTTATTCTACGCCCAAGCGGGAAGGAGTACGTGGCAGCCATTGCCACGCCGCGTCGTGGGCCCATCGGGAATACTGTTCGGCCCGTGACAGCCGACCTTACAGCAGCCTCCCGACCAACCGATCACCCGACCGGTCCTGGAGTATATTCACTATCAATAAGAATGTAAATTAGAGTTGATTTAACTTTGTAATACTATTAAATTTAAACTTTAAATGATTTTGATTTTTTAGTTCTGGGGACAAAAAGATAATACTGTTAAGTAACGGCCAATAAACAAAATTGCAGGGATAGCTCAGTTGGGAGAGCGTCAGACTGAAGATCTAAAGGTCACGTGTTCGATCCACGTTCACCGCATTTTTGTTTTTCCTAATTCGGCCCCTCCGCCTGACCAATTGGTCGGGTCCTTTCCAACAAATAATTTAGCTAAAACGACGTCGTTTTTAATTTTTTAATTCCAAAGTTTTAGGCATTCAGCCCAGCTTTCACCGCTGTATTGCTCTCTGTCGCGAACCACCGCTCTGTCCTCTGCCTCTCCACTTCGCCAGTCGCCGGCTTTCCGGCTTCGCCTTCAACCATCTTCCGTCGCCGGCTCCGTCTTTAACCCTCAGGTTCGTTGAGTTTTGCACTTCTCCAACAAGTGAATCGGATACCTGCAACAAAATATTATAATGCTATTGTTAATTTGTTATTCGTAAATAACTAGTATTTGTCCCCGTGCGATGCACGGCATAAAATTTAAGTAATTTTATTATTGATACTGTTTTTAAAATAATAAAATCAAATATTACTCATGAAAACTCATTCTAAAATGTATAACTCTTTAGAAATACTAAATTGGTTGTTATATTGAATATCATTTCATACTATTAGCATATACGGAGTATTATAAGCATTGTGTTATTAGATACCAAATGCATGATATATAGTTATGAAC